>WEIS01034202.1:24742-46123 GCA_013389965.1 Todus mexicanus | reverse complement strand
GCTTCATTTCCCATTTGATTTTGTTTCATTTTATCCATCTGCCTGTGGTTCCTAACATACCTTTACCTGGTAGTTTAAAGAGCTCTTTAGCACCCAGATTTTTCTTCTAATGAAGGTATTTTTAACTGTAACCAAGGCAGCTTGGTGTCTTTCTCATAGCCCCATCAGCAGGAAGGCTTGTCCTTTGCTGCAAGGCGATCCCTCCGAGCCTTGCTTCAGCTTCAGGAGGTTTTCTGCACTGCTTACAATTTTTCAGCAAACAACTGCGACCGCCCTTATTTCTTACAGACGAGCAGCGCTTGTGTGTAACACGTCAAATGGAAACACGCACCGCGTTGTGAATCAACGGTCTCGATTCGCATTCACATGAGAGACCTTTAACTAACTCCAGCTAATTGCATTTCATTTAGATCCGATGCACAGCTCCCCTAAAATGTTGGTGTTGGAAAGGGGCCAGACTGTAAACAAGGAGCTGACTCTCAATTATTTTTATTGACTTAATACTAAACCACTGCCCATACTGTTGGGGTTACTGCACTTTTGCTTCTTTTGCATTACTAGAAGCACACGCTGAGTAGCGCTCATATACCCTGAGGTGGCTCTGCACGCGTCCTAGTATTTTATAGTAGAGTACAAAGATTTATTTCCATCTTCTTTTATTTAGTGGGAGCAGAGGTGCAGCTCCTGAGGGGGCTGCTGCTCCATGTTCAAGTGGAGGTGGGAGACCTGACCGACTTCACTCCAGCCCTACCTTGGCGTAACTTCATTCACTCCTTCAGTGGATACACACGCCTAATGTATGTAAACATTAATAAAATAAGAATCAGGCCTCCTGCTTATGCCCTAAATTTCCATTAGTCTGGACCACCTCGCTAAGACATCCCTGCTTCTGCATTCAGAGATTTCCTTTGTTCCCTTTCAATACACCGTTATTAACAGCTAAACAGGGAGGCTGAAAGGCAATAAATACATCTGCATTTCTAAGCATGGCTGATGCTTTCTTTCCTTAAAATTACTTACATGTGGCAACTACTTGCCTGAGCCATTAATTCCCTTTTTACCGAGGCTGCCTCCATTATTTTTATGCTTTGTCCTTGATGTTTGCTTAAATTGTCCCTGTTTTCCATGTCAGAGAGCACAAGGTGCTGTACCCCATTAAGGATGACTAATACATGGACAGAGAGGAAAAAAGAGATTAAACCAGAAAGAAATGCATACTGAAAACATCGCAGAATACTTAACAGAAAAACCCTGCTGCTTACATGAAAGCAATCTGGGAAAGGAGACTATTAGAAAGGAAATGCACATGACTGAGGTGGAAATACAATTAAACCACCAGAGTAAAATAACAGAATGTAGTAGTGAGGTTAATAATAAACTCCAGTCATGAAAGCACGAAGCGTAGAGGGGAAATTACACTGCCAGTCATCATCTCTTTATTTGAGAACTCATTAAAACCAGAGCAGTACCCCTTCTTCCAATGGAAAATTTGGATGGGCACGAGTGAGACCCAACTAGAAAGAGGCAGCCGCATCCTGGAGAGCTCTGTGTGGTTGCAGAGGAGGGGCAACCCCGCTGCAGATGCTAATGCAATATTTTCATTAATTGGTTTATGCGCTTACTGTGCGTGTGCATCACAAACACAGTTTATTGCTCACTACTACTCCCTCGGCTTCCTTTTATCTCATTCTGCCTCACCTACCTTCCAATTTAAAGCCCCATATTTCAATTTCATAACAGGACAATCTGTAGCAAAATCTTCTCTCCTCTCTGCTTCAGTCATCCTGGTTCATCTTATTCTTGCTTCGCCAGTACTCGCCTCTCTTCATGCTGCCTGTCCTTCCAGCTTCATCCTTCACACTCCCAACCCCCCTCCTTAAATTCCTCTCTCCCCTTCTCTCATCCTGCCTCTGCCTTTGCTCAGAAGGGAACCCACTGCCCTTGGCTCTGTGTGCAGCTGGGTTGTGGTGTGGCAGGAGATGGGGATGTAAAAATGATGAAGAATTCAGGAGCCTTGTTCTGGGGAAGAAAGGGACTGGGGATGGGGATGCGCAGAAGTGTGGCTGTCTGCATAATTTTTGCCTGGTAAAAAGGACAATAACAGCAAAAGAAAAATCTTGATGAAAACAACACATTTACAAAAACAGTTCAGGGCTGTTTTGTATTGAAAGTGAAAGCTCTGTCAATACAATTTGCTGAGGCTCAGAGACCTTTAAATAATTAGAATAACTTTTCTGCATCTAATTTGAAAAGTGCAAGGGTTGCCAAAATAGATGTTGTTTCCTCGTGTTCCTCCATGGGTATATTATAAACACACGCTCAAACTTGCATTCATACTGGGAGCTTGTAGTCCTTAGCTGCAATTCTCCAACTGGAAAATCTCAAGCTAGGGATACTGGTGCAAGATTTCACTATGATTTTTTTTTTTTATTTCCCTTCTTTTTTTTTTCTTTTTTTTTTTTTTTCTGTTATGAAAATATAGTTACAATGACCAATTAAAATGTATCTTGGAATGGCTTTAAACACAAATGTTAAGCACTCAGGGAAGCTTGCAAAGACAGAGGTGGGGCTGGGTACACTATTCCCTGTGACCTTCAAAGCTCTTTTAAAATCTTATTCAACACTATGAACAGTGCCTCTGTTTTGAGTAGGAGATGCTCATTTTCTATGAAGTTTTTCGATGTAGGAACCTACTACCTCCCCATTTATTTGCTGTACTGTTCTGCACTTGTAGATGGTAAATACTTTGAAAGAGGGGCCCTGCTTATGTAAATACATTAATGCTTCTGTGTGAATGGAACACTGCACTCAACCTGAAAATGGGTAACTTCACATGGACAGTAGGAGTGAGTGCACACTCAGCACGTTTGCAGGTGACACCAAGTTGAGTAGTGCAGTTCATTCATTGCAGGTAAGAAATGCCATTCAGAGGGACGTTGACAGGCTTGAGGAGTGGGCCTATGTGAGCCTCGTGATTTTCAATAAGGCCAAGCACAAGTTCCTGCACCTGTGTCAGGGAAATCCCCGGTATCCATGTAAAATGAGGATCAGCTGATTTAGAGCAGGCCTGAAGAGAAGGACTAGGGGATGTTGGTGGATGAAAAATTGGACATGAGCCAGCAACAGGCACTTGCAGCCCAGAAAGCAAATTGTATCCCAGCCAGCACATCAAGGGAGGTGCATCTCCCCTCTACTCTGCTCTCATGAGACCCCCACTTGAAGCACTGTGTCCAGCTCTGGGGTCCCTAGTACAAGAAAAGCATGGACCTCCTGGAGCAGGTCCAGAGGAGGGACATAAAAATGATCAGGGGGCTGGAAGTCCTCTCCTGTGGTTTTTCACCCTGGAGAAGACGAGGCTCCAGGATGACCTAATTGCAGCCTTCTGGTATAAGCCAAAGGAGGTTTATAAGAAAGATGGAGAGAGACTTTTTCCAAGGACTGCAGTGACAGGGCAGGGGGCAACAGTTTTAAACTGAAAGGCTTTATATTTAGATTGGATATAAGGAAGACATTTTATACAATGACAGTGATGAGGCACTGGAACAGGTTGCCCAGAGAAGTTGTAGGATGCCTCATCAATGGAAGTCAGACTGGATGGGGCTTTGACCAATCTATCTAGGGGAAGATGTCCTATCTAGGGAACCCATCTAGAGGTTGGACTACACGATCTTTGAAGATCCCTTCCAACCCAAATTATTCTGTGAACACCAGATGTGTAATTCTCTCCAGCTGCCCCTCCCACTGCAAAGAGGGAAAGAAAAGTTGAGTATTAGGAGGCAGGAAGCCAGATGAAGGTGTGTGGTGTCCTCCCTCAGCATTTGAAGACCCATTCCTGATCAGACAGCCCAGAGAGTGCAGCCCTGCACACCCCACCGGTGTCCCAGCTCCAGCACAGTAGGCCTGGGGGGAGGTTACCAAGGGTAAAAGAAACAGCCATAGCCAAGGGAAAAGTCAGGGAGAAATATTTACGAGAACAGAACTGGCTAATGTTTCATGGTATCTTGTTTTCTGTAAGGAGGATATACTTCTAAAGGAAGGCTGAGGGTGAGCAGCATCTTTGTTTCCAAGAGCTGCCTTTTGCTCCAGCTGTTTGTTGGATTTGCCACCGGCAGGATTTGGGCTTGCATGCTGTTTTCTCTTTGATTTTTGCTAGCTCGCCGTGCCCTGGGGGAGCCTTAGAGAGAGAGTTGCTTCCCTTTCCCCTGCTCTTATTGCTGCTGCTGCTCTCTATTTTCCTGCAAATTGTTTTCTCTGCCAGTGCTATGGGGTTTCATATTTTGAGTTTCTTTCAAAGATTTTCACGGCTGTGATGGTCCCCAGTATGAAGTCCCTGGAAGCAAAGGAGTTTGTATCAACTGAATCTGAGCAATGGGAAGTGTAATTAACACTTAAAGTCATCAACACGCAGCTCATAGCAGAGTGGTGGTAAAGGCAAACTTTCAACACTCAGGTCATCATAGGGCTCTGCTATGGGGCTCACCTAACTGAGCTCCCTCACAGAGTACATGGATGCCATCAAGTTGTGTGCACCATAGCGGTGGCAGTGGGCCCTGCGGCCAGTGATGTGGTCACCCGCGCTTCTCCGCTGTGCTCTTGGCTAGCCCAGCACCTTGAAAGGCTGGTCGGAGATGAATGGGCAGGGATGAGAAGGGTCATGGTGCAAGAGGGCACCTCCTTCTAGACAGGGCATGGATACATGGTCTGTCTCCCAAGAAAAGCATTAGAACTATTAGCTCATAATCTGAGGAAAAAAATTAAAATAGCTGGAGAAGACGGATCCCATATTTTATTTAATATACTAAAAATTAAAGGGCTTTGTCTGCATCCCACCTCTATTTTAGAAAGAGAAGAAAGCAGGATCAGCATTTCCATAGCCTGGGGGACCTCCAGGCAATACCTTCTGCCATCTCAGGTGGGAGCACCAGGTATCATGAAATACCTTTTTTCTCCTCTGGCCCTGTGATTCCTGCCCTTGCTGCTGTCAATCTAATGGCATCAATCCAGTCAACGTATGGAAATCACAATTTTTTTCTTCCCATTTTTTCTGACATGGCTAGCATATACCCTCAAGGGGAGGACAGGGTACTGGGAGGTGGCAAATGTGGTCTTAAGCCATTCCAGATGGGCTGGGGCTGAAGGTAATTGGTGAGATGCTCAGCCAAGGAAAGGCCAGGGCAAAACGAGCCTGGTGAACACTGGAGCTGGTGTATAGGGATGCGTCCCCAGTTTAGGTGCCTGCAGGATGATGCTGCAGCTGGAAATAAAGGTTTGTGTGTGAAATTGGGTCACAAAATTTGGCTTAAGAGAATCGGACCTTTCATAACCTCCAGTCTTAATAGTGGATGATAAAAGGGGAAGAATCCCTGGCGTGCTTTTCAGCTGACTGTATGGTGGCATAGCCTCTACACTTAATTCTCATCCAGTTAAACTTAAGCTTGAGGAGAAACACTTGAAAACGTGTAAACAAGAAGTGACAGAACCCAGACCTTAAAGAACTACCCCAAGAGCTTAAAAGAAAGCTTTTAATAAAAGGGCAAATAATCCTCTGATAGAAAACAAACCTTAGGGATAAAGGGAAAAAGCTGAATATATGCTGAGAATCAGGGAAGGCAGAAAAAGCTTTTCCTTTAGGATCCGAATGGGATCCAGAAATGATACTTGAATAAAAGTAACCCTCAAACCTCCTCCTGAAATAGTGCAAACATTTTGCGGTCCCTGAGCACCTCCAGGTTCCCCCTCCTGCAGTGGATGGAGGCCGCTATATGGCCTTCTTTGGTATGAAATTTAAATTACTTAACTATAAATTGCTTTCTAAACAGTGTCTGGCACCTTGTATTTTAGTCAAAGTCACTGGTGATGTGTCCAGGTTTCCTGGAAATGCATTCAGAAAGACTTCTATTGATTTAGACCTTCATGGAGATCTGTTACTCCCAGCAAAATTCTCCAGGGGATGAAGTTTGTTTTTTCAGACCAAGTTCACGCCAAACAATCCTGTAGCACCAATCAGACCGGGCACTTAAAAGCAGTTTGGGAAAAGCAGAGACATTTCATTTAATGGAGAAAATAATGTAAGAAAAATTTATTATTCTGGATGTTTAATTTTGTTTTCTTCCTCCTGGTTACACTTTACTCCTAGACCTTGCTCTGGTGTGAGGCTGGAATGGGTAATTGAACCTGACCATAGCACATGGTAGAGCTGTGAATTATTTTGGTCCCAGCCTTGCAATGAACTTTGTGCAGGTGTAGAAGTCTACCTACATTGCCGGAATACTGAATCGATGTAAGGTGAACCCCTGTGCAAGATGATGTAGGGAGCCTGTCAGCTACCTCTGAGCATCCTCAGTTGTTGGAGGAAAGAGCGGAGCTATGAGGAGCTTCAGGGGACAGAAATCATACAGACAAGGGAGCTCTTTGCCAGCCTCTGCTGGAGTTGGAGAAGAAGTTTGGCTTGCCCAGGATCCATATACCTTTTGTTTGTAAGACTGGTAGGACCACTCCTGGAAAGGTACAGATAAATATTAAATCTAGGTTTAATAAAATTCTCTTGTCCCTTTATGCTCTGCATTGAACAAGAGCATTGAGCACAACTCTGTTTTGAGCAGGTTTGATCATGAGACTTCAGGCAAACAACGATGGGAAGTTGGAAAGGAAGAAGCTTCTCCTTGGGATGGTGCCCCTTAGCCAGGGCTGCACATCTGTCTGAGTGCTCTGCAGCCAGGCATCACCTCTGGGTCACCACCAGTGATGAAGCAAGAGGCAGCACAACTGCGCCTGGTGTTGCAGCTGCATCCGAAGAACCCACCTTTAGCCGGGGCTCACTGAAGGAGGCAAGAGGTGAGATGCAGGCAAAGCCCTGCAAAGTTTGGGGTTTGTCTTTGAACATTTGAGGGGGTTTTTCTGTGGCTGGGGAAGTGCTGCTCTTTGACGGGACACAGATGAAGCAATAGCATCTCCTGGGTTTCTGAGTTGGATGTTGAGCCAGTACTGTTTAGATTATTCAGGGGGCACTGCTTAGATAATTTAATTCCATGCAAACTTCTGCAAAAAGCTTCTGTCAGAAAAGTAACATTACTCTCCCTATACCTGCTCTACCTAATCTTTATTTTTTGAAATCTAGGAGACTGGACAACCTCTATTTGTTGTTTGTTCTTATTTAATATTTTACTTGTTCCTTATATCACTTTAGTGTCTGCTGCTTTTTTGTTGTTGTTTACTCCCAGTTGCAATGTTAAGAAATCAGGCAAGCAAGTTTTATTTCCAGAAAGCTATAAGCAGTTGAAGAAAAGATTTTAATAATGAAAATGCCTGTTTTATTGCATTGCTGTCTAGAGCAGCAATATCTAGAAGGTATAAAAAGCATGTAGCTCCCTATTGAGGAGAAAAGGTCTGTTTATCACCAAAAAACAAAAAAAAAGGAAGCCTATTTAGCACCGAAGGAAGTATCTTAGTTTTCTTTAAGAGCTTAAAAACTTCTCATGCTTCCTTTAGTTTTCTGTCTTTGTGCTCTAGTCACTTGTTGTCTCTGTTTGAAATTAAATTATGAATTCTTCGTAACTGGAGCTCGTTTATGTGCAAACGGTGCTGTGCGACTATCATTCTGCAGCATTCTGTATGATTATCTATTCCCTGCAAAGACGTAGTGCACAAATGAGGACAAATGCCTTTATTTACCCTGTAGTCATATGAATTACACAATAGGAATGTTCAACTAAAAGCTTTGGGCAAGCAGTGGCTGATGCTCTGACCCTGTTAAAGTCAGTGGCAAAGCTACCACCAAGTTACTACGCAGTGAAAAATTCATTTAGAAATACTAATAACAATTAACACCTGACTTGACATTGTGAATGGGTGAATCGGTATTGGTACGGAGAGCCTGTGTGTGTGAGGAAAAGGAGCACGCCCAGGATTTCAGGTGATCTTTTCCGTCTATCACAGAAAACCACTCTGGCATAAGAAGGAGGAGCTGTGCTTAAAAAAAAATAAAATCTGCATAAAATAAATGTAGAAGCATAAATCTGACATCAGCCGCAGAAAGCTGAAAGAGCAAGAAGAATCTGAAAAAAATAAGGGTGATCATTGCTATGTGATGCATCCAAGTATAGATATTAACTAGCTTTCAAAAGTATTTTTATCTTAGGCTCTGCTTGCGCAAATTTCATTCATGCACACTATAAATACAGGTAGAGGTGAAGGCTATGAGTTATGAGGAGAGAAAGGACTAGCAAACCCAGCTCTTAAAACGATACATAATTTAACACTTAATCCTTTAAAGAATTCTGAGAAAGAAAAATTATTCAAATTTTACAATAAATAGTAACCTATAAAGGACTGATCTTCCCATGAAATGACTTCAGCGACTGTGACTCCACTCTACATTTTAATCTAGCCAGCAACTGTTATAATAGTGAAGTTAATATATTTGTCTAAGGGAGCCCAGTTGGAATTTAAAATCACTGTGCTCTGCTTGGTCTGTTGGGGATTTATATATTGCACTGTAGCCGAGGTTTTCAGAAAAGTCTTCTCAAATACGCATAGCTTTTTAAAAGCAATGTGCCTGACTGACCTTCCATGAAATTCTTTTTTTTCCCCTTTATTAATCACCAAAAAAAGTTATTTTTGACCAGTTATTTCATGCAATTAATTTCGACAAGAGCACGAGAGCAGAAGATGTGCTATACTAGACAGGCTGTTTTCACGTCAGCTGGCTTTGAGAAAATTTCTCCAAGAGTATTTTAGGACTTATGCTGAGCAACCTCTGAACTGTTAATGATATTTCTGAAAACTGCAGGTGGATAGGGTGTCCCAGAGGGCTGGAAAAAATGCAAACAAAATCTATCTAAAGAACAAGACTAGGAAGAAATCCGTGGGACATACAGTGATGGATGGGTTTATCTTCCACACCTGGAAATGCTCTCAGTGAACAGTCACTTAATAACCAATAAACCAGACAATATACCGTTTTAAGAGTAAATAACATTTCTAATGAAATTCTTTAACATAATACAAAGCCTAGGAAAAGCATGGGGAAACAATTTATATTGACCACACCACAATTTTTTACAACTTCATACAATGTTCTCATAAGTAAGCTGAAGGAATATGACCGCCCCAAAGAAACCCTGAGGTGGATGTACAACTGATTTGGAAGCTCTATTTGAGTTTATCATTCAGTTACTTCAATGTGATGATACAAGAGATGGGGCCCTGTAGGATTTTGTTCTGATCTGTTTCGTTTTATTCTGCTGCAGAAAAGGATGCAGAAGATGACAATGGATTGCAATTGAAAGTGCAAAGTATTGCACTGTTGCAAGACATTCTAATGCCCTCCTGGGATGCATTAACAGGTATATAAAATATAGGACGCAGACCTTATACTCAGCTTGGAACTAATAACCTCAGCTGGAAAACTGTGTCCATTTTTGGGCTGGGTATTTTTAGAAGGATGTAGCTCTATGAATCACGCAGCTCAAAGGTGAGGAACATGAATGGGAAGACATGACTTCTTGGGAATGGCTGAAAGAATTGAGTCTGTCTTTTCTAGAAAGAAGACAAGGATGATGCAGGCCTTCACGTGCACAAAATATGTACTTTTCCTCCAAAATCAGCAGGAAAACAACTCATCTCAGTCGCTGAGAGCAAAGGTCATTTGGATTAGACATTGTTGAATTGAAAGCACAATTGAGCATTGGTTATCTACCAATACATCCTCTACACTGAGAGATTTTAAGAGCAGGTAAGAATGGTGTAAATCTGTTTGATTTTGTCTCAAGGATGGGGATAGACTAAATCAGGGCTGCTTGTTCTGCCGTCCATATGTAGATTGCTTGAACAATTTGTCCAGAATGCTGCCAGCAAGAAGCCAGTGTGACTTGGGCGAGCTTTTTGGGGGTGGTAGCCTCTGCCCAGCTCAAGGCTTCATGGAAAGATCTATATGGTGGGTGCATGTCAGCTTCCTGTACCAGGGAAGGACCAGAGCCTTTGGGGGAGCATGGTGGTTGGGAGCAGGCTGTTGCCAGCGCCGTTTGTCTGGCTGGAGCTCAGTATCTGCTCAAGTTTAAGGATTACCTTGGAAATGGGGAAGCCAAGTACAGGTTTTATGAAATATGAGGATGGCAGCAGTATACACCCAAATCTGCAACAAAAGGAGATGACTGAGCTGCTGTTCCTGGTCTCAAGATATCCATACAGAGGTCATGGGACACCTGGCGTTTGGTGGTCTAGAGAGTCATGATACAATTATTCCCCATTAAATATGTGCCAAAGAAGCTAGATGGTAGTCTGGGAAATATTCTGAACTTTGGCACTGATCCACTGGTTGAAAATGTGTGGAAATCATTAGATAAAATGACCTCTTGAGGTCACTTTCAACCTTACATTGCAGAGATTTCTGTGAAGTAGTAGAGTAATTTTGCTTCTCTTTGGAGTAACAGCAGGACTAAAAATGGAAGAGAAAATAATAGATAAAAAAATGGTATAGTTCCAGTATCCACTGCTGATAGAGCAAGTTCATGAGGCTTTTCTCTTTATGCTATACATAATAGAGTGTTAATGCAGATTTGGAAGAGCTGGTCTGTTAAACTACATCGTTTGAGAATTGTATAGTATCTCATCTTTAGTGAAAATTTCTGGCAAATAGTTAAACTACGTTAAACTGGATTGCCTGAGAATTACAAACAGTGTAATTTGCAAGTAAAGTTGAGACAGGTACCATTATTTGCCTTGTCTTTCTACAAAAGATAAGATGCCTTATTCTTCTAAAATGCCAAAATTTGTCAAGGATTTCTGAAAGAATAATATTGCTTAAAACAATACGATAAATCCCAACCCTTGAAGTTCCATCTGCCAGGGAATAAGAGAATTTAAAGTTTCTGCACATGGTATCTTGCTGATATGTACTGAATTTCAAGCTGCAAGGCAAGAAGTCTGCTGTGGAAAGACCCAGTTTTCATGCTGTAGAATCATCACAGTGACTCATGGAGTTGGATAAGGGCATATTTTTACTTGGGACCTGCTTCTTGGCTTATCAGAGGAATCCCCTGGCATACAAATGCCTGGCACGGCGCCATTCTCTGAAGGAGGGCACTGATCCAGCTGACAATATGCCCCAAGCACTATCTGAAGTCCTACTTGCAAACCTCAGCAAAGCACGGCAGGGGCGGCCCATCCCTAATGGAGGATGGCACTTCAATTTAGCCCTAATTACTAAATTGTGGTGTATCCCACCAGATTTCTGTACCCAGCTTTCACCTTTAAAAAGATAAGAAATCAAAGTGTTCAAACATGGTGAACGGGAGTGTAAGCTGTTTACATAATCACTGTTTACATTCTGTTAGAGGTGACAAAACCATCAAGAAAAAAATTGCCAGTGTTGATAAAGAGCATATCAATAAACAGCAGATTAAGCAGAACACAGACTGCCTTACAGCCCAATTATACATAATTTGCCGTGGACATGGTTTGAGAAAGAAATGCACACAATGACTTAGAGAAAATTGCTTAGCTTGGCCACCTCCTTATTAGCAAAACAACAGTGTCTGAGGGCAAATTGTCCTTGAAAAATAACTCCTGGGAATAATAGCATGTCTTCATCCTTTGCCTTGTGATGAAGAGGAGCCTTTTCCTCCTATTCCCCACTCCCTCTAAGGTATAATGCTGAGCCTTTGCAACACCTGCCTGACCCACATGCTGCTGCTGAGGCGTGCCTCCTCATCCTTGGAGGGTCAGGGTCTGTGCCACTACTCTGCTAAGGGCCTTCAGCAGCTCGTTTGGAGAATCTCTGCAGCAATTTCCTCCTACCTTACAGTGAAGGTACCTTGGGTTCAGGAGGTTCTTCCATCCCTTGCCTGTTGTTTTATCCAAGGAACATTCCTGTACCCTGTCCAAAGTCTTATTCCCACCTTTTCTTGCACTCATGCATTGACTGCAAGAACAAAGGCAAACCAAATCACCAGAGAAGTCAGTGTATGAGCCTACCAGCAGTCTAGGGGAAGTGTCTCTGCTGCTGTATTGTAACTCAGCTCTTCATGAAAGATATGCTTATTGTTCCACCACACCTTCAGCAATGATCCCATGGGGCATTTTGTTGATCATATTTCAGAGTGATAGCTTACAAGTTTTCAAAACCAGAATTTATCAAGGAGGAGAAAGGTGGTGACTCATTGTCCACTGTTTTCAGGTAATGAAAAGGGGATTTTAGAAAACTTCTGTAATTCCACTAAACTAACGCGAGTATTAAGGACAGATTGTCAAAAAGGACAGTCTAAAAAAGAATGGAAGGTGTGATGTCTTTTCTCATGACTTAATATTTCCTAAAGAGATGAACTATGCTCTATTGCCTAATGATTTAGTGGCATGGTTTAGCTGAGTGGTGGTGGTAGGTCACAGGCTGGACTCCATGATCTAAGAGGACTTTTCCAGCCTTAATTATTCTATGATTCTATGATCTTTAAAATGAACAACAAGAGAACAGGTTAGAATAGGAAGACAATATTTTAAGAAATATTTGGATGAGCTGGAATTATTCAAATTACCATTTCTGTGACAAAATCTTAGAAATCACTGAGCACTTTCTGAGTTTGTGGGGAATGGGGAAAATCCTGAAGAACAAGAACAATCCTGAGAAGAACAACCGTATTATCACCTTTAGAAAGGAAGGATTAGGATTATGTACAGATTACCTACCTAGGGAACAGTACCATAGAAATGGACCCATAATAGCAAAATTAACCTAACTGTTCCAAGTGTCACACAGAAGGCATGAGTGGTAAATACTGTCCTTCACATAACACTGGTAAGATCTTGATCAGAGCAATAGTTCTTGTACTGGATTCCACATTTTAAGAGATACACAGGTGTAATGAGAAGACTTTCACTTATTGTGAATTCAAAAAATAATTTCTAGGGAAAAATATTGCTTTTTGTAGAGAAGCAGAGATGAAGGGGAGGTATTTGTGGTAACTATGTAAAAGGTTGCTAGAAATGGGAAAGTGGTCAGTTGTCCTCTGTTTGCACTGAGACAGTAACCTATGAACATATAATAACAGTAAGGCTTACGTCAAATATCAGGATAACTTTCTTACCACCAGGACAGTTAGGTTGCCATCCCTGGAGGTATTTAAGAAAAGATTGGATGCTGCACTTAGTAGCATGGTTAAGCTGATGCTGTGGTGTTAGGTCACAGGCTGGACTCAATGATCTCAGAGGTCTTTTCCAGCCACAGTAATTCTGTGATTCTGTACTACATCAGGAGACAGCTGAATTATCATCCTAGAAAGTTTAGACAAACGTCTCCTGGCTTGAGATCAGTGGTTGGACTACAAGACCTTTTGTGCCTGGTGTTTCTACCATTTGTTTTTTCCTAGCATATACCTTGGTTTTTAAAGCAATTCAGGTTTTGCCACATTCAAATTCCAGCTGCAAGCTCTTTGCTTTGTTGGCCATATGCTATCAAGCACAGTGCAGTGTGCTCTGCTTGACAGGCTGGAATGCTCCAGGGACATCCTGCTGGAACAATATAGAGAAGAAATACTAGGAAGATACGTGAAGAGGGAAGGAGGAATATATTAGCTTGGTGGCTTGGTGGCAGTGGTACAACTCCCACCAACGCAGAGCCAGTTCCTCAGTGTCGCTGAGACTAGCTGATCACAGACTGAGTTTGCAAGCTCAGCACAAGGCTACTGTGTAAAATGTATATTTATGGTATCGTGACCACTGCTAGGGTTTAATGAGCATTTCAGTGTGGGGGAAGACACCATGAACAGATGGAAAGGCAGAAGTAATCCAAAGACATATTGACAAGGCGTGCAGGCCAACTGGGTGCTGACCAAGCCCAGCTGCCCCTCTCTCTGGTCTAGTCTATTTGAGACAAAAAAGAGGCAGAGTTTCAAGTGACACTCCCAGTGCATGAGTTTCTGTTTGGTGTTGATGTAGTGTGACCATTTTTCCACTGCCTGTCTTATCCACAACAAAGATGCCATTCTTGCTGCCTTGGAAGCACCACCACTCACAGCCTGCACCAGGATGCAGCAAACTCCTCTTTCTTTTTGGCGTTGGATCTGTAAAGGAAAGCCGATCTCTGGGAGAAAAATGTGAGCTTAGGGAGAAGATGTTTTGAAAAGGTGTCAGCTCTCCCTTAGCCTCAGCTCTTCTGGGACTGTACGGCTGTTAGACAGAGACCACACCTTCATATGTTCCTTTTCACATTGCCAGCCTAAGGTCTCCTAAAATCTTACACAACTATTGTATACAACACATATAATAGTATATGGAAAGGAAATATCCCCAGTTTGAGGATATAACTCCCCAAACTGCCTGGAGGTTTGGCGAAGAAGGTAGATGTTCTAGGTCTTTGAAGTGATCTGCCGGTATCCAGCTGCTCAGACACTACAGTGCCATAAAAACACTCATCATCTCACAGATGCCATAAACTGCTGCGTGCTTTAACCCTCACTGGCAATTAAGCACTGCGCAGCCACTCACTCACTGCTCCCTCCATCCTTGGTGCGATGAGGAGAATTGGAAAGACAAGTGTAAAACTTGTGAGTTGAGATAAGAAGAGTTTAATAATTGAAACAAAATGATAACAATAAACAGTAGTAATAATAATTAAAAGGAAGATAACATAACGAGAGAAATAAACCCCAAGAAAGCCAAATGACAAAGTGATGTACACTGCAATTGCTCAGCACCTGCTGACCGATGCCCAGACAGTCCCCTCAGCAGCTATCAGTCCCCTCCGCCAACTCCTCCTTGTTTATATAATGAGTACAACATTCTTTGGTAGGAATATCCCTTTGACTAGTTTGGCTCAGCTGTCCTGGTTGTAGACCCTCCAAGCTTTTTGTGCACCTCCTAACTAAAGCATCAGTGTGTTAACAACCTTAGTCTCACACTAAATCCAAAATACAGCACTGTACCAGCTGCTAGGAAGAAAATTAACTCTGCCCCAGTTGAAACCAGGGCAACCACTTGTCACTGCAGAGATGCACTCTGAACATCAGTTTTCAAAATATAATTTTATAAAAACCAGAGCAGTGTCAGTCAGTTACTTCTAAATGGCAAGGGCCAATTCAGAATTAAATATTATATTACGAAGCCAAGTCCCCAGCCTAGACCAAGAAACTTTCTTATCTGCTGGTTCACAGTATGAGCTGTCACCCAATATCCACTTACTATGGAGCCTGCCAGATGTCTCAGTGTCACGGCTGTCAGCCCAGGTGGGCTTTTAGCCAGTGAGATAGAGGATAATAGATTCATGCAGGGATGATTTAGTCTTCAGGTAGGGCGAAGCATGCTTGCAGAGAAGCTTGCTTGCATTTGGCAATGCTGGTTAAGTCCACATCTGGTTTTGCTAAAACAATCTATTCTGTCAGCAATGCCTCATGTAGGTCTGAAACATAAAGGTGTGCTTTCGAGAGGAACTGGAGAAAATCTTTCGACTTCTCAAGGACAAAAAAAAATATTAATCAGCTTGAGGCTCTTACAAAACAAACCACAAACCAAAACAACAGCAACAACAAAACCCCCAAAACCACCACAACAAAAAACAACAAACAAACAAACAAACCATGGTGAAAAACATTTTCTTTATGAGCAATAACTCAAGGGAGTAAGCTGGAGTGTTCCTCTTTCAAAGGCATTTCAGTAAGTTGCTGTTTCAGATCCAAAGAGCAGCTTGTATGCCTGAACACTTGTCTGCTTGGGTTTTTACTCTATCATGTAGCCTACTAGAAGATACGTCACCTTGCAAGCTTGCCTGACATATGCTAGGTCACTTGGTGCTACAACAACATTACCTCATTAATATAACATCATACTACAAACAAAACGTGGAATAAAACATTCAACCCTCTTTGTATCAGGACCAAGGGTCAAGTAGCCTTTTGTAACCTTACAGCTTTTAATTTCCATTTTTTCATGCCCAGGGATTGCTCAAAAGATAAGCAAACTGACCAGGCACTAGGATTCAGGGGGAGCTCAGGGGCTTCTGGTAGGAGTTTATATGAATAGAGAGGAGGGGTAGCCAAACAGCATAAGGGTGGTCCTCTGCATATCATCTGAAAACACAGATTTAAAAGAAGATTGAAGCCACAGAGGCTGACTCATAAGGTAAGTGCTTGAAGAGACCACTTTAAGGTTCAACAGGCAGTCTTAATTGAAATACTCATCCTCCAATGCCTGAGTTTGCATTTCTGCTAATATTCTCCTAACACAGTGTTTTCCTGCATGCAGTTTTCTAGGCTGGGAAGCAAATAATCAATTTCCTTCTGTGTAACTATGTTCCCCCTGAAGGTTATCTCCAGAGGTTACTTCCTTCACACCACCTCACCGACCTTTGCCACCTGAGCAAATGCTGTAGTTGTGAGATGTCACCTGGAATGTGGCTCAGCACCCGTGGGATACTCATTGGCACAGGTTTCAGAGGTGTTTGCTGGCAGCAGATGTTTGGTAAGAGCATTGATTTCCATCCTTACCAGCACCTGGAGGACCTCCTCTGAACAGGTTCTTTGCACGTCTGTTTCCCACCTCTTCCAGTCTTCCTCACTGAAGCCCCACTGCACAGTGGGATAGTTGAATCTTTTCAGCATCCAGGATTCAGCTCTGAGTTTCAAACTTAGTTTGCCTTACATATAACACATTTATTTTCAATTAAAACAATGTTTATTTTTGTGATGGTTTCCATCAAACTGTGCATAGCCCTGTTCACTCTGCACATCCTGCTTGTACTCCATCACACCACGTCGTGCCTGCCTCACCCTCCTCTGTCCCTGCGTGGCATTTTGGAGCTCTGGGAGGCAGGTATGACACCTTGCTTGTACCAACCACGTGTGACCACGGAGGTCCAAATGGGCATTTGCAGTTCTTCTTTCCAGGAATCTGTCACTGGTTGCTATAGTGATAAACAAGTTGGCTCATTAGGAAAAGGAACAAAGCACTCGAGAAAATTATTGCAAAATGGTCTATGCGCATACATAAACATGTAATCTCATTCTTCATTGTCAGCTCGGGCAGCTGGATTCTTCTTTCTGGAACCGCACAGACCCCATATACATTATTTTAGCAAGCTCAGCCCGGTTTCCACTGCCCGTCTTTCTTTTCTGAAACACAGTGTCTTGTGTGTGAGTGTGGGGCCATCACTTCTGAGTTGGGTGATTAAATTTCTTGGGGTTTTCCACAACTGGATAGTGGAGGAAAACGTGCTCTGCTAGAAAAAGTGTTGGGTGATCTAATGAGACTGAAATAAGTCTAAAGAAACAGAAGTGGACAGAAAAAAAATTATGCTTTTGTTGCATCCTGTGCTGCTGCTCCCTTTTGTGTTGGGTTTTTTGTTGGGTTTGTTTCCCTTTCTTTGCCTCTTGTTGATGCCAAGATAGCTCTATGCAGACACTTAGGATGGTGGTCTGGGCCTGTCAGATGGCAGAACATCACTTTCTCTGTAGGGCGCCTGGCTTAAGCATTAGTTTTTTGGACCTTCATCAACGTATGAAAAACCTGTTCTCATTTGAATCCCTAAATACACAGTGACTCCACTGAGATGAGGCTTGTGCCCCTGAGCGTGCAGGAGGCAGTGGAGGCTCTTCGACATTCCTGGGAGATGTAGCCCCAGTGGGTTTTTTGGCTAACCAGCCATTTTGATTGACTGAGTGATGCCAAAAGGTCTAAATTCAAACACTAGAAACCATACTGTATATCTTGAATTCAGACAGGTAGGCTTACTCTTGCCTGCTACGATTTGAGTCACCTTGTATTTGGTTTTACCCATCACAGAAACTAGGCTGATGAGCCACTTTTGCATACCAGAGCTGGTTACCCACCTTCAGTTATTACCAGTTGCTGATTTTGAAAGAAAACCACAAAACAGTCCAAAAAAATGAATCACCCTTGGGTTTAATCTATTCAATTACAATCGTGTGAAATAGGAACTATTTCTCCGCAGTGTTTTATCCACTAGTTAAAAATAATTGCACATTTTTATATGTTTATCCAACTGGTTTTGCTTCGGCCTCCCACAGGACTGTAAAAGTTCTATCAGCCACCGAACCTACAAAACAATAAATTTTAACAGCTTAATTTCAAATGCTATTTGTAACTCTGACCATGTTTCTAATATGTGAAGAAGTGCTGTCTGTAATATTGCACCTACCTTAAGCAAATCCTAGTGTCCAGAAACTATGGGGAAATTCAAATGGAGCAAGCAAAATGCTTGGCCAGCTTGTGTCCCCCTGCCCTAAGGCATGAACAGCTGAGAAGCTGGGTGGGTAGGCTGGGTCACAGCAGAAACCTCTAGACGGAGCTGCCTGATGGGTGGGTGACCCTGAGTGGTGAAGGGAAGAAAAGCAAAAAGAACTGAGAACTGTTTTAGAGAACAGCGCGTCTATGGCAGAGCTGTAGCAACTCTCCTGCCATGCCTAGCCTTTTCTACAGATGTTGGAAAGACCAAACCCAATGAATAAGAAAGAAACTGGGTCACACAATTGCTGGCTAGCGTTACAATCCCTTATGACTCCAGCCAGCCAGCACAAGATGAAGAGTCTGCAGAGTGCTCCAATTTGAATAAAAAAAGCCTCCACGGACCTGTAGAGAATGTTCCCAGGGATGAGACTTCTTTTGTATGTACGCACACATGCACACTTGCACCCCCACAGTCTGCTTTCTAGCACTGTGGCAAGCATTCTCCTTGCCAGAGCCAGGCATCCTCTGCTGGTAAGGAGTGCAAGAAACTGAAGCAGAAGCAGGGCTTTTTAAAGAAACAAATGAAAAATTGGGTGCCAAGTCCTGACACATCTCTTGACAAAAAACATCGGAGAACGGGGGCAGCAATCAGCAATACCATAATAGATGAGCCAAGCCATAAACTACTGCAAACAAACCATTCTGGAGCAGATCCTGAAGAGAAATGCCTGCCCACGCACTCTGATACAACCCAGAATATGCACTGTACTGCATATTGTGTGTGAAACCACAGGAACAGCCTGAGTCACACAATGATTGGTACCATCCATCACAAGTTAGAAACTCGTCCTTTGTTTCAGAGTTGCACCTGAGGCCTCAAATCAAATGTGACGATTTTTATAATAACCAATGCTAAGGTGTTTGGCAGGAAAAACTATCTCTGTAGACAGTTTGTCCCCCCAAATGGAGTGGTTATTTGACTGGGTTCCTCCAATTTCCGAAGGAAGAATATTTTGCTTTGCTTATCAAGAAACAACAATTTAATAAATAACATTTGCCTTGTGTATAGTGCCTTCATTATCTTTCACCTTCCCATCTAAGATAATTTTTACCTAAACCTAATAGAAAATGCTGCCGTATTATTTGGCATCACACCTGATGCACCTGACTCGCGATCTCTGAATCTGTTCTGGGGCGCATGAAAACATATCACAGTGCTTCTAGGGTAAAAAATATAGTGATTGCAATTTATTATCAAACAGCCAAGCGTCTCGTATCGTTACGTTACAGATCTTGTGCATAGTTAGAAGCAGTAAATACCGTGTTAGTGAGTGTACAGAACCACGTAGTCACCAGCTTTCAGGAACACAGTTAAAGAGATGGAAGAACA
Organism: Todus mexicanus; assembly: GCA_013389965.1. Lineage (NCBI taxonomy): Eukaryota > Metazoa > Chordata > Aves > Coraciiformes > Todidae > Todus > Todus mexicanus. The sequence goes on along the minus strand of WEIS01034202.1, from coordinate 26,562 downwards.
CCAAATAGTTCCCTGGGATACCTCCCTGGTGTTGAGTTAGTATTTGCGCTTCTTCCTAAACTGCTGCAATTACATTTAGCTATTCTTATTGCTGCTTTTAGTAAGGTCTTATAACCATAAAGTATTATCTCCAGGCTATGCTCTGAATACGATAACATAAGTCCGCTAAAGATAGTAGCTTTGGATGAAAAACAAAGATAAAAATAGTATTTTAAAATAATATAATATTTTGGGGTATAAAGAACATAAATTAAACACATCCACCTGTAACCCTTAGTTTCTAGGTTCTGCCCCAATAGTTTTTTAGGGTCCCGACATGGTATTATATAACATCTACAAGTAAACAAGCAACAGCTTCTTGGTATGTTGCTTTGATACACAGCTTGTACTATTTGAATGAACTGCATTATTTACAGGATCCTCTGTAAATAGGATTGTACTGCAAATGAGAAAACAATGGTATGTTCAGTCACCGGACAGAGATGATGCTTCGATGATTGTCCTCTAGATAAACTGCATCGGGACAGAATGAGCAACTGTAATTTCATGTCCGAGACGTTCTTCATTGGGATCTATTGAACGATTTTTGCTCACTTCATTCCTCCATATTATTTCATTAATCACATAACAACCCTTCCACTCCTCCACTAAACATGCTAACTCTAATTAGCTCTCTGCTACACAGATGTTTCCTCATTTAGATGTTCAGTACCCGGTCATGTGTCACCCTCACTTCCACATGGATTTCAGCTTATATCACATCACTTCAACGTCCTTTCTGTGTGTGAGCCCTCTGGGTTGATACGTCCTTTTGAATAACAAATTGATTGCAGATAGATACGAATGATAAATATACATGGTGTCCACATTATCTGCATTGGTTATACACACGCAAGCGTGAAAGAGGTATATAGAACAGAAACAAAAGCGGTGGTTTAAGCCAAGGAAGCTGGAAAGAAGACATGGCCAACCTCTTTAACCCACACTATCCCTACCAACAAGTTGTTGTATCAGCAATGAATCGGTCTGTTCCTGGTCTCAAGTAGTTCACAAGTTGGTGAGACCATGATTTGAGCTGTAGATGGGTGTTTTAACCACAGAATTACGCAGAATTCAGCAATTTGTAAATACTGACGCCGTGCCTCTTGTGCTTTTATGCAACATGAACTTTTAAAAGCATAATCCAAGCTGTAAGTGTTTAGTTATGACAGCAGGGAGTGTTTAAAAACGCATCGGAAACTTCCCTGGTAGGAAAGAATTTGCAAGAGGGTTTTGACTGTGCATTTCACGGGTGTTGCGGCACCTGACGAACGCCTTTTTCTCCAAATAAAGGCAGGTGGATTATTATGAGACTCTCCTATACGAATGCTTTTAGGAAAGGAGCTCTCAAGCCCGTCGGATCTGTGGGGAAGCGGCACGGTAGAAATCTGGAAGGGGAAGCGAAGCAGCCGAAACGCCGGCACAGCACAACAGAGCAGAGCAGGGCAGAGCAGGGCAGGGCAGGGCAGCCCGTGCTGTGTCCCCGTCGAGGGGCAGGGACGGGAGGGCGACACCAGCTGACGGACACCGTGGGGAGACGGGGGGAACCGCACAAACCCGCCGCCTTATTTACAACCTCTTGCTGCTGCGGAGCTCTAAAACATGCCTCCATTAAAAAAAAAAACCAACAACGACCCAACATAAATGAAGCGAAAGGCTGCGCACCTCTATGCGGGGTAAGTACTCGGGCTCGTCCCCCTCGGTCTCCCTCCAGCCCAGCCCAGCCCAGCCCAGCGCTGTCCCACAGCAGGAGTCCCGCCCGCCGGACGAAATTGGCGCCG
>WEIS01034202.1:0-24663 GCA_013389965.1 Todus mexicanus | reverse complement strand
CCCTCGCCCCGGTGCCTCCCCGCGAAGCCGCCGAGCGCGGAGCTGCCGCTGCCCCCTCCCCGCGGCGACCGGGGGCGGCAGCCGGAGCGGGGCGGGGCGGGGAAGAGAGGGAAGGGAGGAGAGTGGAGGGGAAGAGAGGGGAGGGGAAGGGAGAGGAGGGAGCCCCCCCAGCCCCCGCCCGCGGGGACCCTCCCTCTCTCCCCGCCCTCCCTCTCTCCCCCCCCGCCCCCGCGCTCCGCCAGAGCCGCCCGGGGAAGCGGAGGAGCAGGAGAGTCCCCAGAGCATTACATCTAGCACAGTTATACTGCTCAGCCCTCCCCAGCCTCTGGTTCCTGGCTCAGGCTGAGCAGAATGATTTCAGTATCTCTGCACTTGCGATGCTCATGTNGTGGTGGAGGACGCGGCGGCGCGCAGCGAGCTGGTGAGCCGCTTCGTGGCGGCCGCCGGGCTGCCCTGCACACACCTGCACGTCCCGACGCCGCGGCGCTACAAGCGCCCGGGGCTGCCCCGGGCCACCGAGCAGCGCAACGCCGGCCTGGCCTGGCTGCGGCAGCGGCACCAGCACCTGCCGCCCCCGCAGCCCGGCGTGCTCTTCTTCGCCGACGACGACAACACCTACAGTCTGGAGCTCTTCCAGGAGGTGCGTGGCGGTGATGGGGGGGAGAGGGACTCGTCCGCGACGCGATGCTCCCCCACCGGCGTCTCCTCGCCGGCTCCTGCCGCTCCGCTCCCCGCCTCTCCCGGCGCAGCCCGTCCCGTCGGGTCTCGCCGTGGGGGCTGCGCCCCGGCCCCGCTTGGCGCCCGGAGCCCAGGCACGGCTGAGTGAAGCCCGCAGCGCCCCGGCCCTCCCCGGGCTCCCAGCGCCACCCTTCTCTCGGCTTTTTAAGTTTCTTGTACTCCCCCTCCGCGCTTCCCCGCAACTTTTTTGCTGCTGCGTTCTGGCTTTCCCGCCGAGCGAGGCAAGTTGAGGATTTGTGTACGGGATCCTGTGTTCTCTGATCCTCGCTTTTGTTGCCTGCTGCGCCCCGCTCTGCCCCTGTGCAGCAAACTCGCAGCGAGAGCCGCGAACCTTCCTTGGGTTTTCTTGGCGCGGGTGAATTAATTAGTGCAGGGCCGGCTCCTTTGCGTGGAGCTGCCCAGGCTTTGCGAAGCCTTTCTCTCTTGAAAGCGGCGAATCGTTTGTGTAGTGACTAAACACCCTTTCAGGAGCCTCTTTGGTGAAGGGACCCGGTTTTGTCTTCGTTGCAGCCCCTTGGTGAAGGGTTTTTTTCCTTTTCGGTGGGAATTGGCAAGCGATGGAGGGAGAGGGGATCCAGCTTGCTTTCTGGGTCCCCCCGGCAGGAAGGAGGAGTGTTCAGTAAGTTGACATAAAACAGCAGCAGAAAGATCATGGGCACCTTCCGTGACAGCGGGAAGAGTAGTAACCTTGGCAGGGAAACGAGGGATGGGTAAGGGAAGAGTAGATTGGCAGCGGGTAGGGAGCGTACAGGACTCCAGACAAACTGCGGACCGTGTCTTCTGCTGGTGGACAGTGTTTAGTGGTGTACGCCCGTCCCCTGCAGTTTGACAGCATCGCGCTTCTTCACACGCTTTACAACCGCTGGGTTAAAATCAACAGGACACGCAGAAATGTGAAGCACGTGAAATTCCCTAGAGCAAGTTATTTGAGAAATACTTCTGGTAGTTTGTGTTTGGTTTCGTAATGCATCCTCTCCCATTTCCAGCGTGTGGGCAGGTGCGAGTCCCGGTTCAGCGGGGATGCCCTAATTCCTTTGCCCGTTTGGCATTCGGCTCTGGGGCTGCTAATTCGAAGACCTTTGGCTGGAGGCGAAACCTTTGTTGTGATTGATTTTCTTAGAATCCCACGGCTGTGCTTAGCGCTTTGTAATGCAGAGTAATTCCACCTCCCCTTGGTGTGATGGGAGTGTCCTTCTCCGTTGGGGGATAGCAAATGAATCTGACTCAGTCTTAGGGAGCCTGTAAATTGATAGAGAGAATGCACTTCGCCACGATGAGTAGCGTGGGACGAAAGATATTTGGAGAGGAATCTCTACTTTTCTTTTTGGAGTAAAAACATTAGGGACAAGGAGCAGAGTTGGCCGGCGTAGCTCTTGATTGGCCCACAGCCACTGAAAGGGGGTCTTTGATCTTTTTATCATTTCCTGGTTTATTCTTCTAATAGCTGGGACTGCTGAAACCAAAAGGTACAAATCGCCTGTGTGATCAGCTGGGAAATGCAGGAAAGCGAGGGGGTAAATCTGTCTGAAGGGTGAGACGTGAAAATTGCAGGCATGAGGGGCAGTCTGTGTTTCCTTTTGCTGACAAGACAGGTAACCTGGAGCACGCAGCTCCTTAGTCCTAAGGCTTCCACTGGGGTTCAGGTGCTGGGGAAGAGGCGTTTGTTTTGAGCCCTGTGTTCACAGGCAAACACATGTGCATGAAAGAGTTTAGCCTGTGAAATGTGGCGGTTGCAAAGCTCTGTTACAGGAGCAGAGGAGGAGCTTTTGCTTCAGTTACCACAGCCGGTTCCCATGACCGTTTTCTGGGGTCACTCCCGAGCCATATGCAAGGTCTCCGGGGTGCCGCTGGTAGTAACACGGGGAATGCCTTGTCGACCCGGCAAAATTAATGGAAGTCCCTTGGCAGGCTTTGCCAATGGGATGTGCCTTTATGGTGAGTGGGAGGTGGCGTTTGGAGAGAGCCAGTAGTCTTGTTTTCAGTCAAGGGACTGCCTGAAGGCTGTTGTTTTTTTCTTGCTAAAAAACCCCCCAACTTTTCTGCCTTTGAGGATTCTGGCTTGACAGCTCTCTATTAAATCCCGATCTCTCCTCCAGGAATTCATTGATTTATGAGGGTAAACCACGCTCGTCTTCTCCAAGCACGAAGAGAACGGCATCAGAACACATTGTGTGCAGATGAAATCTGGTAGCAATTCGTTTATGAGAGTGGTGGTAACGCTACCTGAGAGTGAGGTTTTTTCGGTTTGTAACCCTGCCAGGAACAATTCTCCAGACCTGCAGCTGCGTATCCTCGAAGGAGGACTCATAAACTATGTAGTCTGCTCGCTGGGGAGGGTAGTATAAATGTAGAGGGATGAGACAGGAGCTCTTAATTCTGGCCCTACCACTGTCCTGTGCTGTCTGGGTGACCTTAAACATGTCACTGATGCGGGCCCTGGGACGTGTGGGTCCCAAACTGCCAGCAGCACTTTGCTAGCATGTGCCTGCAAGCAGTTATGTACTTTTGCTGGCTTATGAAATACTAGGTCTATCTTCTTTGTAATGGCTTTCTGAGTCAAAGGCGGTTTCAGTAACTTCAGTGAGGGCTTGGAGGAGTTAGGAACCAAGGCTAGTTAGGATCATAAAACCAAGATGAGAGAAGCACTGGCGTTGGCGGTGCGTTTTGCTCAGAGGTTCAAGCAGCGCTAACGTGGAGCGGAAGGCATGGCAGGGAACGGCATGTCAGTGAAGGATTGTGTTTAAGGCAGCTCCTTTGCTGAGGGTTTCCCCAGTGCCCTTACAGAAGACAGAGACTTTTTAACAAAGCAAAATCAGCAAAGGCTTTACTGTGAGCAGAGGTGTATAAACTGTAAGGGCATGATCAGAAAGGAGCGTGCTTTGACACAAAATGCCATGGGATACTTCTGACAGCTTTTGATGAGGGAATTCTAACCTCTGTCCAAAGTACTTCTGTCTGGTACTTACAGGAATGAGCTCCTTTGTATTTGATAATGGAGTTAGCTGGGCCCAGTAGACCTGGGCAAAATGTTTCCTGGAAATCGGGGGGTAGGGGGAACCCAACCCATCTCTGTTTTGCTGGCAAATGTCTGTCACCATCTGTAGTAAATCTGGAACCCTCCAGTGCTGTTTATCGTTGTATTTTTTCCTGAGACGTACAATGGCGTGTAAATGTATAGCTTCATTTTTTGACTGGCAAAACTATGTCCTCAAAGTCAAACTGCGCAGGGTCTGAGCAGGTTCAGTTGTTGTTTCTAGGATAAGGTGGACAGCCTGGTTTGTCTTTCTGCTGCTACAGTATATTCAGCGTTGGCTCAGCTGAGCACTGTGTTAGGAAAGGCTCACCTTCCTTGGTAGGGTGTCAGGGAAAGTACCAGCTTGTTCCATGGTTGTGAAATTCTTCAGAGTACTATATGGGGCTGCAGCAGGGAAGAAATACTTCCAGGAGTGGAGGTGTGGCATTTAAGTTACTCCCAGCTCTTTCCTTTTGAGAGTATAATGGTGGTCAGGTGGAAAATCATGTTTTTACTTTAATGCTGGTGGTTCTGGCATATTATACTTTGTCATTTATTATTTTGGAATCCAGGCCTCAAAAATAATTTGTATTTTTTTTCTGCTCGGATATGATCTGTTCACCTGGAGGTGTGCATCTGCATCTCTCCATCAAAAACAACGCTCTACTTTCTGAAAATATCTTTTTATTAGTTGCACATCAACCTGCGTTCATAACAAAGCCACTGAGAGGCCTGAAATCCCATATTTGACATGCTTTACAGATGTTTCTCTATGAATCATCATCACTTCTATTTTTTACTATAGGCTGTTCATTTTGGAGTGACTCTGTTATAGTTTCTGTTGCATTTTTGCTTCATCTTATTCCTGAATGCAAGTCATTGTAATATTGTGACTGATGCCTAGCAACTGCCAATCTCGTATTTTTAGACTTCTAGAAAGAAAACCTTAGATAAAACTGGCATTCCACTTTCACGGAGAGATTTTAAAAACAAGATTAGCCTAAGTACTGGAAACTGGAGATAGACATAGCTAAGTTGCCCTTCTCTTAACTCTTCAAATCATTCATGTGTTTCTAGGTCGAGGACATTTTCTCTGCCCTTTCTCTATTTCAAGTAGTTGGCCAAAGGCCACCATTTCCCTGATCCATGTATGGATACGTATGCAAGTTGGAGGAATTAGTATTGGAGGTCCACGCTGCTATCGATTGTACAGACTCCCCAGAAACCTTTGAGGGTGATGGGCGAGCTGCTTGAGGAGTAGAAAGAACAGGAGTAAAGGTTGTCAACATGCATGAGAAGGGGAGCTTGCTGCGTTCAGAAATGCAGTGGTTTTCAGAGATTCCCGTCTGTGTTATATGTCACCTTTGCTTGTATTTTTCCCAGACACCTAAACTGAGATGTATGTAAAATTAAAATGCTCGTATCTAAAACTATGATCTCCCTCACTGCCACCCCTATCTAGTGCTTTGGTCATTGATGTCTAAAATTTCATAGCAAGATTTGCTAGGTGCCCGGAGCATGCAAGTACAGCATGTGCTGGTGTGTTGTCTGAGAGCGAGTCGAGGATTCGCAGGATTTGATTTTTGCATCTAAGGTGTCATCTGGGTACCGCCTTTCAGCATGGAGTTAAAAGTAAATCGCAGCATTAGTTGTTGTTTCTAAGGGGGGAAAAAACCAAACAACCAATTTTTTATTTAATAGCTTAGTGGTTAGCCCTGTTGCCCACTGAATTGGAGACCAGAATTCAACTTACTGTAGCTGTTGCCTGTACAGGAAAAGAGGTGGGAGGAGAAAGATTCCAACTCCTTTTGAAGTTGAGGTTACCTTTGCAGATAACGCAAGATTCATGAAGCCATAGAGAAGGTGAGAACATAATTGGTGAAGAGGACAATCAGCTGGATTGCTCTTTACAGGAGTAACTTAAACATCAAATTAAAAACCCCACAACCCTAGTATTTTGAAGGTGCGCTATTGCTTATGTAGTGGCCGAAATTGCCCAGGTAGGATCATCCTCAAATCAGCCAGAGGGGAACAGAGATTCATGAAGAACAGAGGGTAAGAAGGAAACGTTTTGTCTTGGCTAATGGAAGTGACCTTGTCCAGTTCTGGTAATTTTCATGGTGGCACTGTAGAGCAGAAGGCAATTTGTGGCGAGTGATTCAGACCGAAAACATTTTTTATGCCCCTGCCCTTCAGTTTCCCAAAGGGGTGTGTGTGAAAGGAACGGATGTTCTAAGGGCTCTTAACGGTGTAGCCCAAAAAACCAAATCCTTATTATTAAAAACAGAACAGAAATACTTGCAGGCATTGTGTGTCACACAGGCTTCAGTTTTCCTGTGATCATCTTTGTAAGATTTTTTTTAGAGCAGCTGAAAAAAGACATTACAGAAGAGGTGAATATTTACTATTTATTCCAGCTTTGACTAGGGAAGGGTTAGTGCTCCTTTGATGACTTCTGCATAACAGTCCTAATCTTTAAACACTGTATTAAGCTATATGCTGTGTATTTTTAGGTGGATATATTTATGGATATGTCTGTATCTCTTGGAGATGGTTGGAAAAATCATAATTTTGTTACAGTCTTAAAAAAGCCCCAGTCAGTAGTCTAGACAGACTTAAATATTAGCTGGCAGTCATTAGTGATTTTCTTCATAATAAAAAAGGATCTAAATGTGAGTTAGCAGTGCATTAAATACCTTTCTAGCATATAAATGATTTAAGAATACATGACAGATTTTAAATGCAGACTGACATTCCCCTGCATGTAGACAGGTAATACCTATGCTAAAGAGGCTGGATTAGAAAAGACTGGTAGAGAAACAATGAAACAGCTTAAAAATGAGAGGGGACACCGATTAAAAAACAAAGCTGTTTGAAACAGATTTATGCAGTTGTGGGACTATGGGTTACAAAGTACCAAGCACTGTCTGCTTCTGCACTTTCACAGCAGCCTTTTTCTTACCTGTGAAACTGGTACAGTTACTATAAAGTTAGGTGTGAATGCTCGTCAGCTTCTTAGAGGTACAGTACAACCTGGCAGAATAGCAGAAAGTAGTATGGGAAGAAGAATTAATAACTAGAAGGACCAAAAGGAAACATGAATAGCAAATGTTTTGGAAGTCTTCCCAATCCAGAGAAACTGGCTCCTAACTGCTTTAGTTAAATTTAGTACAGCTTTCTCCTGTAGGGAAGCAATATTGACATTTGTGCCCAAGGATGCTGGTATAATTTAGAAGCATTAATCATTGTATCTGATACGTAAAATGTTACTGGAGAGAATGGGGAATTAATCTCTCCGCCCTCTGCAGTGTAGATTGGGTATGAATCAGCAGAGGAGGTTTAAGGCAGCTGTTTGGAAAAAATCTTTCTAATAGTGAGGATGGTGAAGCACTAAATCAGATCCCCCGTGAGGGTTGTTGCGGAGCAAACTAGATCAATGATTGACAATTTATTTTTTTAAAAAATTATTATTATTTGTACAAGTTTTCCTGTGGAGACATACCCTTTACAGTCACGTTTGCCAACAACAAACTTGCTTTTTGAAGTGATTATCCTTTAAGTGTTGCAGTCCCTGAGCCACAAAACCCACTGGCACCGATTTTCTCTGAGTCAGTACCCGCTCTGAGGTAATGGTAAGCAAGGGCAGAAGCTCCATTTAATGCCTAAGTAAATGGGCACAGCATTGCTGCGGCTGAGCTGGCCCTCTGACTTGTAGTGCAGTCACGTAAGTTCTGTTGAAGCGGCTTTAAGTGACCTGTGAGTAACGCTGGACGCCTGTCTGAGAACTGATAGGGAATCTGGCTGTGCTTGTGCTTTAACCTGTGACATTTTACCCTGTGCGAGAGTTACAGTCAAAGAGCTCTAGATCCCATCTTTGGTAATAATCAATCGGAATTTTGCGTAGAAATCTGCTTGAGTCTTTCTGGCTCCGGTTTGTGGGGTGAGCCTGGGCGATAACGTGGAGCCTGAGTGGTGTGGATCATGAATTACACGGAGACTGAAGTAATAGAGAAAGGGGGGAGGGGAAAAAAAAAAAAAAGCTTACTATGTGTGGCAGCCAGGTTTGCATCTGCTGAGAGCTTAGAATCCTGAGTAGAAACACATCAACATCATGCTGCAAAAACACTAGGATGGTTGTTCCAGTCTGGAAGCCTTCCCACTGCAGGGAGTATGGCCGTGTTTCCTTCCGTCTGTCATTTGCCTTCATTCCCCTTGGGCTTTTGTATTTTGTTACTGGCTTGGTATCTTCTCTATCCATCAGTTTGGTGCATCCCATTAAGCAGCTTTTCTTGATTGACTAATGAGATGCTATTTTTGGCAGTGCTTTTACTACTGTCTTTTATTGCTCAGCTACATTTTCTGCATTTTCACTTGTTACTCTTCAGTGGTTCCTCTGTTGCTACTGCACTTACTGTTATGTGCCCATCACCTCACCAACATTTCTTTGGTCAGTTGTTAGTCCTCTCTCCTGTCATTGCCTTGCCCGCTTCTTCCCAACTGTGTCCCCCACCATTTCATTTGGGTTTGTTCTGTCATCTTACAGGGTGCTTTTGTCATCTTCCTCCATCTGTTACATCACTCTCCTCCTATGCCCAAGACCCCCCTTTCAAATAATCAAAGAGCAAATAGAGGACAAAAGTGTTTCCAGAGGGAGATTCATCCTGCCTTAAGAGAGCTGTCTAAGCCAGGCAAGATGAATCACAGCAGTGGGTTCCTACCTCTCTCTGTTCATTAACTATAGGAGCCTAACTAGGATAGACCAGATACAAAACTTACAGAGAGTTAAGTGTAAGTAAGATGAATACCATTTATGTAAGCTACTAGGACTTAAACTGCTGAGTACTAAGACAGCATGTGCTACTGCACATTAAAATGGAAGATAGAAGAGTAATTTAGCAAGCTGCTTGTAAGTTATAGGATTTTGGCAGTTGTTTAACCCACAGCAATAAAGCTATTTAGAATTAACATGTTTTTGAATTGCCTTTTTGTGTCCTAGTGATTAGCAGCATCAAATTCCAGATGCAAGCTGGCCTTTTAATCCAAATAATAGCTTTCTCCCCATCATACATAAATACAGCCTTAACACATCAGTACGTTAACTGCAGTAATGCTATTCTCAGAAGATTAAAAGAAATATTCCTGCTTTCATCTGCCTAGCATACCCCGAGGCTGTGAGGTATTCCAGAATTAGCATAAATACTGGTCTAGATGTGCTCTTTCAGTTTGTACTTAAAGGAGTTGCTGAATTCTTGACACCTGCTTATTTAATTCTCCAAAAATGTAACCTGTGCAAATAAAGTAAGTAATCCAAGGACAAAATAAAGAGCTATGTAAAGGCTTACTTAAGTCCTTCTGATGTGTGGTGGCTTTACTGACTCTAGACACAGAGTTGGACCCAAGACTATAATAATTAAAACTTCTTGGGCGATTTCATGCTGGTTTCATAGGCAGCGAGATACTTTTTATTGAAAATATTTTCCTAGACATTGTGTATAGTAAAGTATTAATGTAAAGCAGCCTGGTTCTGCTAGCACAAACACCGTGTCCACTCTGGACTCCATGCAGAAGTCTTGTGTGATCTGGCTCATTTTGCAGTACAGCAGTGCAAATGCCTACTGTGAGAAAAGGCAGCGTATGGGCTTACCATGCATTAGCTGCTCTCTTACAGCCAGAACACACCTGTCCTTGTCTTCCAGTATTTTGTTTACCATGGGTACAGGCTGTTGGCACAGGGTAGCTAAAATGCCGTAAATGAGCACACTAGTGATTTGTTGAGGTATCCATACCCTCCAGAAGGTATTAAAGGCAACACAACAAGTTAGCGGCCATCTGCCTTCATCCTGTGGTTAATACTGGTGTAGCACAGTTGGGTATATGTGGCTTAGTCATGCCCTTTGAAAGCCATTGGAAGCTTGTCTGTGTAGACAAGCCCAAGACGATAATGCCCTGTGTCCGTGTCTGATGTGTTTGGTTGTCAATATAAATACGCTGTTGGAAAATTTTGTGCAATGGATGTATCATTAAACCCAGAGCTAAAAGGTCTTCATGAGGTTTGACAGATTTCCATATCCAAATAGTTAATTGCTAACCCTGCATTTGCTAAATGGAAGGAGTGGGAGAGATTGGAAAAATAATCTTAAGCAGGGAGAACAATTATAGACAAACACGTTTAACCTGCAGAGAGATTCCTGGCAGTCTCTCACTGGCAATTAAAAGAGTCAGTGGTTTGGATAGAATCCTTATCATGAGAAATGGTTATATTGCCAGTTGTACACATATCCTGTTCTTACACAGACGAACTGCTGCTACTGAGTTGAGATGCTCTGACTTGTTGCAACAATTATTAGGGTGGCAGCGAGAAAATTTTGCTAAACAAATTTAAAGATACACAAAGAATTGGAGGGAGAGAAGGTGAGTATCTATCTTTTGTGTGTACATACACATTTGTGGATTTTCAGATATGTATTTTGTGCCTTCCCTTATGAGAAAGTTCTCCTAATAATCTGCTAATGCTTCCAGCTTAGAAATGTGAACCAGAGTGATATGACATCTTTGTTTTCAGTGGTGCATCTTCTGGGACTCTAGATGATATGCATGATAAATCTTTCACCTTGGCAGAGAGAGAGGGAAGTGTTTAATATTTAACCAAGGTTGTCTTTAACATCTATTGATAGGGGACTGCAGTTACAAATATGTAAAACTGTGTTTGTTTTTGCTAAGAGGGCTGTTTGGAAGGAGAAAGGGATAACCTCTCCCTAAGGAATAGGCCTTAACTACAACCAAAGACGAGATTGTTTTAAAAATCGATCAAATTGAGCCCACGTTGCAATGAAATATTTTAATACTTGCTTAAATAGGATCACATTTCAGCAGAGTAGTTAAAGCAGTGGCTTTTGAATCAGTGTGGTTAAATTGTCCAAGTTGCTGTGTCCGTGCACTCATCTTCTCAGGTTCTCGTGCCAGACTGCCAGTGATTTTCCCGTGGGCAGCAACTTGTCAGGGTTTGTGTCGTGTTATCTTCTGTTTGCTGAAGAATGGTCTGCTAACCAGGGATCTGAATTCCCTGACTCCCAGCCACGCACGCTTTTTTGCTGGTATAATTCTTTAATACCTACAGATTCCTCCTGGTTAGATAAGGACCATGTTTCCAGAATTGCATTTAGTTGTACTTACGCTACTGGGAAAACCTCCCGATCCTGATAGCAAACTAATAGAAGCGCCCTGCCCAACCTGCTTTCTGTCCTTCTCAGAAACTTAGCAGAGCTTTTCAACAGAGCATGTAGAAGTTAAAAGGCTTAGCCCAAAGTTAATCTTTGTGTGTGTGTGTGTGTGTGTGTGTGTGTGTGTGAGAGCCGTTAATCGATCTGACCTGCATCTATTGTAGAAATCTGGTATGTTGCAGGTAGGGGAAGAGTTGTGTGTCACAATCCTGTACTCAGTGTATCTGTTACCAGTCTCAAAACTAATTGTACTTGTCTTAATGAAGCACATATTTGTTAATCGTCATTACAATATCCTCTTGCTGAGCTTGTACAATACCTCAGCAATCTATAGAAATAACCCTCCTGCAAGAATTCTATAGTCTTGCAGATAAAAAATATCTATTACACTTTGAAAACCCAAACAAACAAACAAGAACAAATGCTGTTATTTCACAGCTTTTAAGATTTCTTTTACAAAAAAGTAATATGAACAGGGTGCTTCCAGTAGAATCGAGTGCCTATAGGCTAGAGAACTGGAGATTTCACAGAAAATGAGTGGGCAGATGCAGCTTTCAAATACTTACCCCGTTGGGCTGAAATCTGTAAGCTAGAATTGCTTTTAAATACCTGGTCTTGATGATTAATGTGTAGGCTTTCCACTAGCACTTACCAAAGAAGCCTTCTAGGAGAACGTGCCCGCAGTCACGCTGTTCCTGCCTCTTGCAGATGCGTACAACCCGCAAAGTGTCGGTGTGGCCCGTGGGGCTGGTAGGAGGACGGCGGTACGAGCGCCCGGTCGTGGAAAACGGCAAAGTGGTCGGCTGGTACACCGGCTGGAGAGCAGACAGGCCCTTTGCTATTGACATGGCAGGTAAGCACCAAGTTCCGTGGTATGTGAATGTTTCTTATAGTAACTGTTCTTAGATTGTTTTATTTTTATTTTTTATGAGTGGCACAGAAACAGATGTCTCGGCGTAAGCAGCTTTTAAAAGTTCTGAAGCGCATCCACTGTACGCAGCCCTTCAGCACGAATATCCTGAAAGTCTTCGCTTGCACATCTCATCTAATTAAGTTGTTGCTTGGTGATACCTGCGCTTACTTTCGCTTGGTTTTAATTTTATGTGGCAACTTGGCTTTTATGTCGTATAAATTGTTTGTCTGAAACAAGTTAATTGTAAATTAATTCAGCCAATTAATTTTTTTCAAGGAGCCCCTGCCTTTCGTTGTGTCATCAGTCTACACCAGGCGGTATAAATGAAGACCCTTCTTAGACCTCATGTTGTAAATTGCTACTTTATTGCAAAATGATTCATTTTTTTATTGGTTATTTGGAATGACAGTGATAACTGTAGATAGATGTAGTTTGAAACACTGGGCTTAGGGGAAAAAATCACTGACAGCTATAGCCTGGTAGATGAAGGCAGAAAAGCTTCAAAATGGATCTAATCAATCTTCTGCACTGAAGTTAGCACACCACATAGCTCTGTCTTGCTGTCAGTCCGTGCTTAGACAATCTTTTGTATATATTCACAACTGCCACATGAATCACCGCTGTGCAGAAGTCCTATTTCTGGTGTAGCAGCAGCTGGTTTCCCAGCAAATGTTACAACGTGTGCACTTAAGCATCTTCTGTATTCAGGAAGGAGAGGGAAGGGGAAAAGTAGGAGCAAAAGGTAGAAGTATCCAGCCATTTTCTGCTTTTCTGATACCCTTATGTTTTGAGAGAGAGAAAAGCACAGTGCTTTCTCATCTCAACAGAGTATTTTTTTATGGATTGAAATGTCTCATGAAAAAATGTGCACAGTATTTATGTTACAATTGGTTAAGAAGAGTAAAGAATAACCAGCAGTTGTTATCACCTCAAAGATACAAACATTCAACAGCTGAGTTTTTCTGCACTGTAGAAGCATTTCAAGTTAATAGTATCACCTGGCATTAAAAAAAATAATATTTGAGTGTCCAGGTAGAGGCATTCCTCAGGGGAGAAGTAGGTATCACTAGGTACCAGATGTGCATCCCCAAACCTGTGCAGCCTGTTGAGGGTTGCAGCTGTGCATATCAGCAGTCTCTGCCTGTGGATTTATAGATACGTGTTTTTACTATGCTGCAGAAGTGGTTACTTACGGGCATTATAAAGATGATAGCGTGGTTCATAATTCATTAGCAGCAGGCAAAAAGCCATTACGCAGCATTGGCCAAGGGACTCTAACCCAGGCATGAAGTGATACATGGAACGTTCTTAAGCTGTTTACGCTTCGCAGTTGCTGGTTGAAACACTGATGGGAGGGAAGAGCAGCTCCATTAGGAGCATTACCTGCTCGTGCTTTTACCGAAGTCACCAAAGGGAGGGTTACGGAGACAAAGATACAAGTGTTGAGAGTGTAGAAAGTTATTACAGATCCACAAACAAGGAGTTACTGCTTTTTGAGAGAACTCTTACTAGTCTTCGAAAAATAACTGAAGAAATGAAATTACACTTTTTTTTTTTAAATTTCAGCGAAGAGAGAAATGGATGCTGTGTAGGCTGGTAAAAAATTAAGCCAAGTTTGCATCTTTATTCGCCTCAGGAATATGGTGGGAGGGCACAGGAATCCAGAACTGCATAGGTGTCTGAACAGGGGCAGTCCACAGTGTGATGTGTTAACACTCAGTTTTCCACCCTTGCCCCCACGGTGATTCCCCAACGTACCCATGGGGACTTGGAGGGCTTGCTAACAAATCTAAGTCCATGCTGTTGTACATCACTGGCGTTCCTCCATCTGCTGGCACCAAATATACAAGCAACTCAGTTTATACCATATACTGCACATAAGGAAGATCAAGGATCAATGTTGAAAATATTACCATGAAAAAAATAAATAGGTGCATATGTTTAAACTGCTTCTCTCTACAGCTGTTTATAATTAACGTTCTGGTTCTCAAGGTACTGGTGAGGAGGCTCTCTTTGGCTTACACAACTATCATTTCATAGTGATTTTCACAAGAGTTCACAAGATCATGAGGCTGGGTGAGAAGGAATGACTGCTTACAAGGTTTGGGACCACTGGTTTAACTTGTGGCTGTTCAGAGGAAGCACATCCTGGGTTTTAAGCACATAAACTTCTTATTCTAGACTTCAAAATACAGGCCCAAATTCAGATCTACTGCAAGTGAAGACAGGTCCTGCCGATTTCATTGGGGTCAGCTCAAAGACCATAGTTGGCCAACTTCCCTAGATGATTCTTTGAAATGCACTCGCACACGGCAATCACATTAGATCAGTGCAGTAAACATTGGTTATTTCTTCTGAGAAGTCTGTGGTTGACACTGCAACTCTCTCGTGCTAAATGGCATTCAGAAAGCAGAGTCACTGTTTTCTGTGTTGCTTCTTGTCTGGCACCCAACTCACCATACGAATTAGTTGTGGTGTCTTTCAAGTTCCACCTCAGTTTTAACTGTAGGTGGGTTCAGAGTTTGACACAGACTTCCTTACCCTTGGGGAAGAAGAGAGCGAGAGAATTGGGTGTTGTAAGTAAAAAGTGACATTGATTCTGAGGCAGGCGCTGTGTTGTTTATTATAGACCTGATCTGAAATCTTCCACATTAGATGGTGCTATCAGTGATTTACTTTTGGCTTGTTCCCAGTGCCAGAGTTTTTGATTACCCCTGAGAACTAGTTAAATCACGATTCTCCCAATATCAAGATTATTCAAGGAAAAGCAATGCATGCTTTACATTAGCATTCCAGGAGCTACTCCAGTCAGAGATCTATCCATGCCTGTGAATCTGTAGGCAAACAGAGTCTGGACTTGTGGTCCAGAGCTCATCCATTGTGTCCAAAATTTTTCTGCTAGAGCCTGAGCAACCAGCATTTTAAAATTTTTCATTTTTATATTTATTTTTGCTATAGTTATGAGCTCTTCAGTACATCTCACCTCTCTTTTGGTTCCCTGAGAGAAAAGCTAGTCTGTTAGTGACACTGCAAAACATGGTGTATTTTGTGTGAATTTGAAAGGGCCGCTGCTGGAAGTCACAAATACAAACAAAAAAATGGAGTGGCTATGGCAGATACCACACACACAAAAAACCCCCACGCCCCAATCACTCCTCTATGAAAGGGTAACAACTATTTTAAATGTCTAGTTTAAAACTGAGAGACTCTTTCATGGTGAATCTGTCAGCAGACGCCTTTATTCTGAACTACAAAAACTCCTGGTTGAGCATCTCTGCCTTATTGCAACCCAAATAGTATGTCAGAGGGAGACGATAACTTGAAAAAAAGAGCAGAATCCAAGCCACAGTGTGTTCAACAAGTGAAAGGCAGTACCTTGAACAATGTGGAAGCCAGTATTACTTGTTTCATCATCAGCACTGAGCATTAGTATTTGTGTATTCCAGAAATGATAAACACTCTCAGTTCCTAGCTTGCCTTGAGTTCCTATCTTGTCTAGAGCATTCAGGAAGCAAAGGTGTTAATCATGGCAACCAAATCTTTAATGACCGGCTTGGTCTACCCGGATGAAGAAAAATCGTTCTGACTTTCAACAGAAGCCATTGATCTAACACAAGTCAAGGTGTGAGTTAACAGGAACAGCATCTGTAGAAAGAAGCACAGATGTAATCTTTGCCGTGTCTTCCAGGTATCTTGTCCTCCAACAAATGAATTCTTACCAAGGTGGCTCTTCAGCTGTTTAGATTTAATATACAGCTTTGCTTTAAACACAAATAGCCCAAAGCACCTCTTCACACTCTGGCTATGAAATTGTCCTGTAGCATTTCATGTGAATTTAAGCCTGATACGACCTCATAGGAGTAATGATCAAATAAAAGAATTGTGTGTGTGTAGCACTGTTGAGGTATGCTACGCTGGAGACAGTAATCCCAGATTAATCCTCGTTTTGGGATAGAGTTATAAGTGTCTTTTCATCTATTACAACAGATCATTATCTACTGAGAGAAATAACTAATGCTAGTCTGGTTAAATCCTGAGCTATCTTCTCTCTTTTTGATGCTAAAACGATCAGCCTGTGATTAAAAAGTCAACTGAAAGTTGTCACTAGAAAATGTTTTTCCCTCAAGTCCATCTGAAGTCTGTCTACATAAATACAAAATGGTATACCTGCGAAGTTAAAGCAGTTATAAAGCAGAGCTGAAGAACTAGAGACCCAGGAGATAAGTAAGTCTCCTTGAATTATTTTCTCTTCAAGTTGCTGCTTTATTGAATTCTTTTAAGAAACAAAGACTACATGACCACTGGATCAAGCAAACAAACCTCAGGCCTGCAGCCAGTCAGTGCACAGCAGGCCACGTCCTTCCCACGTACAACACTCGGTTTAATAATCTGGCTTTTATTTGAAGCCTGAAAACATGAGGGACTTTTGATAGCACCCTGAAATGGCAGTTGGCAAGAGCAGGGAAGTGAGGGCACATGTTATATGCAGGGGTTATGGCACATCCAAAGATCTGTGCGTAGGAGAAATCCACCCTCAGAACTGAACTCTATTTTCTCAACAGAGAAGCAAGCTTTGCAACAAGAGAACCCAGGAGACACTATGTTAATTTTGGTGTTTATTTCATTTTCTCCTTTATGGATGACCAGTTTCAGTCTTCAAAATTAAAGCTTAAATCTTTTTGAAAAACAGCAGCAGCTCACACGGCTGGTCAGGGCTCCAACAATGCCTTCCCTTGCAAAGTAAACATTTTTGGGGGGTTGGGCAGGCCACACTAAAGCCCAGTTGCACCATTTATATTGTTTGTTTCCAACTCAACCCCTAATCAAAGTTACTGAACTGAACCAGGCCAGTTTGTTCATTAGTCTGAGTCTACAGTCACTTCTCAAGGTGCAAAAAGCTGGCTGTAGGTGCCACAGCTGCTTCTTGCTGAAGGAGTTCAAACCATCAACCTCAGCTCTTCTACAAACAACACTGGGAGGGAGCTCATGCTCCCTCACAACCAGGCTACAAGATGTAGCAAGCAAGAAAGGCCCATAACCTGCTGAAGACAAACCCCTACCTAGAAAGAAGAGTCCAGACTGTCATTCTCCTGCCTGGCACCGCTTGCTGAAACCCAGCAGCTGCAGCAGAGAACAGCTGGATCCCAGCGCTGCTGCTAGCAGGTGGTGCAGGCTGCAGAGTGGGAGCTGCTGAGCTTAACCACAGAGTGAGGACCAGCTACAGCCAGTCTTACACCTTCTTGAAGTCTCCTGTTTGCTAGAGTACTCCACCAAGGCGTGGATAAGCCTGTTCCAGCTGGACACCTATTCTTCTTTATATTAGGCAGGAGATAGATAACATACCAAGTCAAACATGTTTTCTTCAGCTGTGTCTGTCAGTGAATTGGGATCCCAGTTTACATCCAACCTGTAGTCCTCATCTGCAGTGTCCAAATCTTAGCATAAAACCAAAACAACAACAACAAAATCACTTTCTGGTGTCTTTCTGTGCTTCGCTACAAGTGAGAGCACAACAGTTAAGATAAAAGCGGTTTCAGTGTGCTGCCTTTATGCGGGATGTAGTAATTACTTCCTTATATTTTCCTCTTTAAAAGGCTCCCATAAAATCCACGGATACTTTCAAGGAAAAGACAGCAGCGAGCTAATTCTAGTAAAAAAGGGGACAGATTTATATTCCATTAGAGAAAGTTATACTCATTTTGAAATGAGAAAATTTTAATACTGGCTTTAGAATTACACGTTCTTGTAGTTTTCCAGAACAGATGTCAAAACTGTTACTACTTCTGCCATAAAGGGACAGCTGGAGCCACTCTGAACTGAGAAAAGAAGGATTTATTTGGTAGGCTTGGCAATTAGACATAAGGACTCACAAATGTAATTCTTCTTTCCAAGTGTATCAGTTGAGTTTTGAGTCCTACTAAGGGAGCGCACGGGCGACTGAACCGTGCTGAATGAAAACCGGAGGGTTCTATAAATAATGGCAAATGGGAGATTCATGAGAGCTGCTCCAGAGGGGGTGCATCTGGTCAAACTCATGGTTTCTCAGTTTGTAGTCTCCCTTCGAGGGACGCAACATGTATTTTAGAGGAATGCGTTGCAAAGGGAGGCACATACCCTGATGAAGTCCTCCCAGTCATGCTGTGCAAGGCACAGATCAGCTGCAGACTGTCTTGCACCCTTAACAAAAATGATTCACAAGTGCGCACTAACTACACAGGGTGCAAGGCACAACGTTACTAGGACTCGTTGAAAGAAGCAGCAGCAGCTCACACAGCTCATCAGAGATCAACAAGGATGTCAAAACTCTCTAAAGACCATGGCTGTTTATGTCTAAGTAACATATTTTAACCTTTTTTTCTGACTCTTACCTTTAAATCTAGAACTTTTGGTACAGTATACATTCTATACATTTTATTTTCCTCAAAATTCAGTATTATTTCTTAATTAAAAGTAGGAAGGATAGTCTGAGATCTTAGCAGGCAAAAAAGGATGTGTCCTCTACATGATGGGAAACTGATTAAGCATGGTGAAAATATGGTGCAATTAAAAAAATATCATTGCACCTTCAGGGCAAAGCAAAGCAATGTAGGATGTACAACCCTGCCAAATATCATCTATCCAAATGATCAAATTTATGCATTTTTCAAAAGAACATGAGAGATTTCTGGGCTTAAGTGTAACCTGTAAAAAAAAAAAAAAAAAAAAAAAAGCCTAAAGGTTTTTCTTAATGTTTTTTCCACACCCCTCTCTCTCTCTCCAAGGATTTGCTGTGAGTCTTCAAGTGATTCTGTCGCATCCAAAAGCTGTATTCAAGCGTCGTGGTTCTCAACCAGGAATGCAGGAATCTGATTTTCTGAAACAGATAACAACAGTGGAGGAGCTGGAGCCAAAAGCAAACAACTGCACAAAGGTACCCATTCCTACACTTCCTAAAATGCTTTCGAATCCCCTCTGCAGATGACTGTACTAACAGAAATGTTATTTTCTAGGTTCTTGTTTGGCACACACGAACAGAAAAAGTAAATCTAGCCAATGAGCCAAAATACCATCTGGACACAGTGAACATTGAGGTATGATCTGGAGACACAGTTACACAGAGAGTACAGTGCGATGGATGTGTCAGAAGGTGTTCGAATTCAGCCAGTTAAAAGAGTCTGCTTCTGCGTGAGACCCTTTAATGGTCATCTGATGGACTTCTGTGGAAACAAAAGGAAGTTGTCAGATACTCTAATAAGCAAATCAAGTGGGTGTGCTTTGTTCTAACTTGTTTGCATGCATTTCTGAACTCTCGTCTTAATAGACTTGACACTTACCTTTGTTTTAAGGCTGTTTCCACATAGTAAAAACAATCAAGAGAACCGTGGCTGCAATGGAGCATTTTCAAAATCATCATTTCTGTATATACTTTTTGTATTTATCCAGCTTAATGGTGTAATTATAAACTGATTTTAAATCATGAACTGTTGACCTAAATATTTGCATAAATGGATCCTCCAAATTGAACACGTTTTTCCTTCATTAAAAGTAGACTTCTCGAAGAGCTAGCGGTCGAATAGGTCACACAATAATGAAATAAAACCCCACAATCATTTTTATGGATTTATCCTTTTAATATAGGGAAATAACATTTTATCATTACGAGGCACCATAAAATGTAAACACAATCACTGTCATAAACCTGGATATCTCTGCAAGGAAAAATAGATCTGTTCGCACTGAGTTACCTTGTATACATGTTGTGCTGCGAGTTCTCAGCATTAATACTGTGCACGTGCCTCTGGAGCCAGATTGGAGATTTTATCACAGGAAACCCAAACGGATCAAATGCTCATTTTAAAAAGAATAAACTATTGACTTGGAGAGCTACAGCAACATCCAGGTTTATCTTTCTTTCAATAACCATATTCCCTGTTATGCACACCATAATAACGTCACAGTGAAATGTATGATGAAACAAAATTTGTTTGATACACTAGAAAACATTGCTCAGTGATACATTTACATTCTATTTATATATGATTAAACATTTGTTCATACAGTACCTTCTACAGGATTACTGGGTAATTTGGGGGGGGTCAGGGTTCATATTTTTGGATATTACTAACATGATAGCTACATCCCTTATACGCAAACATTTGATCTAGAATTTTCAGGGAAAAAAATCAGTATGTGGTTAAGCAGCTTCTTACATACATGGTCTATGAGATCATATGCATTGTATGAAAACGCTGCCAAGGATGTATAAATGTATTCTTGATCTGCTTTTCACTACATCAAATTTAAATCAATATAGACCACAACACGGTCAGTCAGTTATATTCTTAATCTGAACAGCTGGGGGAAAAGAAAAAGAATATGTACACGGAAGGAACAGCGAAAGTAAATTTATTTGAACAAGGAATGTTAGGTGGCTGTTCTGGGTGAGACTGCTATTGCAACATTCATTTCCACAGTTGTGTGCTGAGAGTCTGACCAGAGGAGCTTCCAGTCCACCCTGCCGCTGTGCTGGGGGGCTGCCCAAAGCCCATCACGTTGCTGGAACTGCTGAGATTCATTCCGGCCATTTGCTGATTCATCTGTGAAGCAAGCACACACGAGCCCAGTTAGCACTGGTGCTGAAACACAAGGCGCTGCTAGCCAAAAGGCAGTCATGCCTCCAACTACCAACCCAGTTAAAGTACCTTTCCCTAAAATTAGTACTTCTTATTGAATAAAAATACTGACTCAATGTAAGTCTCTAAGCGTTTTTCAAGGTAGCAGCTTTTCTGGAAGCATTCAATCACGGTTATGCAACAGACACACTGAAGAAATAATATAGCCTTGTCTACATTTGCAGCTCCAGATGTCTTTTGTTCCAGCAATATTTTTTTTGAGATCTCGAAATCGTGAATACACAAGTTTTTTACAGACATCGTCCATTTAGGTGGCAATCAACAACAAATGAGGTTGATTTATAAACTTAAGTACGATCCAAATTTAACCATTTTTGCTAAACAATCTGCTAGAGGTACCGTAATTCCCTAAAACCAAGTGAAACCATTCACATGAAATTAAAGATGACATCTAGTTAAATGTGGGAAAGAGTTCAAAATTCAGCACATTCGCTTCAGGGATGGTGCAAATATATTTCTACTCTCTACAAATATCTGGTCCCTGTAATGTTCAGTGCTCAACGTAAAAATGTTCTTCAAGTTACTCGCCCTTGCCTTCTAAAAAACGAACACTTATTGAGAAGCCAAAACCCTGGCTGTACAGACAGGGTAAAGATGCCTCCTCTCAAGAGCTGGAGAGCAAAAGAGCAACTCGGAGCAATTAATAATCAGAGCATATAAATAGGGATGTTGGATAAGCAACATTAGATCCAAGTCAGAGACGGCATTAGGTAAAAATCAGAGTTCATCTAAACATGAACAAACAATACCAGATTGCAAAATGATACCGAAACACTTGTAAAAAAAAATAGTTAAATAAATGACAAACTAGTATTTCAGGGTGAAATCCAGAACTGTGCGTGGGCTTTCGCATGTGTATCTGCAAAAACAACCCATCGCCAAACATGGAAATTCAAAAAAAGCTGATGAAAACATGCTTTGCTTAGTTGTTAATCTCTTCTGGAGTAGAATTGTTAAGAAGCAAGCTCTGCTGGTAAGCAAGGCAAGCTCTCCCCCATCTGACTGGAGCCAGAGGTTTGCTCACAGTTCCTCTACAAACTGGAGTGTCAGCGCAGTGATAACACCCGATGTGCAGGGGAGTACAGACACGTGGTACAAGCTGCTTCTACGAGCCAACTTTTAATATATATTAGATAAGAAGCACGATTTTAATTTCAAAGCTGATACGGGTCTTTGTAAAGTTAGATACCTAGAAAAACCCTGTTAGCAGTAAATCCATAGGGTTTTTTTGTTTGACATTTTGAAATTCTCATCTTTTAAAAATTACTTTTCAAGGCAGAATGACAGCCTGTATTTTCAAATGGGGGCTGTTTTAGCCATGCAAGAAATGCTGGCTACCTACATAAATGTTCACACCACGGGACTGAGCAGAACAGTAAAAATTAATATAATCCAATCTCAACAAGTCACTAAGGTTCACTTTCTGAATTACTAGAGTAAGAAGCGTGGAATTACTATATTTTTATAATTCAAAAAAATGAAAAAAAAAAAGCATTTGCTGTCACCCATTCTGAACTCCAAGAGAATAATTTAGGTTTGTGTCGTGTGTGTCCCCTCCCCGTCCCCCCAATAACCTCTCAAATAGCTGATTTCAAGATGTTTCATTGGATAATGTACAAATATAGCACTAAGTGGACACTGACACTTCCAGAGAACCTTCTAAACATGTTTAAGAAAAAAAAAAGCACAGAAATACTACAGATAAATAATAGATGAGCCTAAGCAAATTGTCTAGAGGAGAACACTGGAGTGCAAAGCACTGCACATTCCACTGAAATGTATCCTGAAGTCTGTAAATGAAAGTATTTATTGTTAATGGCTATCCTCAAGCACTTAAATTCTGTTCTTAGTTATACGGCTGTGTTTATTTACTTTTCAGTATTTTGTAACTATAGCTAAACTAGCTTTGTACCTCACTAATGCAGATGCCACAATGAGAGGAGCTACAGAAGTAGAGAACTGAGTTCGATCTACCTTGGTGAAATTTATTTTCTGCTTATATATTAGTTATCTTTAATCACTGATTTTTTTAATATGGGCCTCTTGGGCAGTTCCTAGTCCAGCAGTCTGTAACTTGGCTACACCACAACTGTCCTCCTACAGCCAAACAGCGTCTATCTGAAGAGCAGCATCTTTTCTAAAGCACTCTTGTCTGGGGAGAGCCAGTCCTTACCTGAGAGAGGTTCCATTGAGCTTGTTGGTTTTGTTGCAATCCGTACTTATTTTGTGGCGTGACCATCTGTCCCACCATTCCACCTTGAGGTCCAACGACATTTTGAGGAAGTCCCATCACACCAGTTTGTGTAGTACCAGTAAATCCATTGGGCATTCCCATTCCTAGCATCACGCCTGTGCTCTGTCCCATGACTGGCACCGATTGTCCCATCATGTTTCCCATCATTCCAGTTGCTGCAGGCACAGGAACTCCCATGGCTGGAAAGCCTTGAAAATGAGTTGATGGTTGTGTGGTAAATGGCATAGAAGACGACCCCATGAACATACCTGTACCAGAGAAGGGAAGATTTCAGCAGAGGTGCTTTGTGATTTTCTTCCCCAACCCCGTAAGTCAGAAGCGCATCAAAATAGTTTTTAAAGGCTAACTTTGTCCAGCTGCACATCAGTGCTGTTAATTTAGTTTCTGGCAAAAGCAAAAAAAAAAAAAATTGCTTTAAGGCTCTCAAAGGAAAGGGACTCGCTACCGAAGGTTAACTGTTAAAAAGAGCTTGGCAAATCCCTGTGGTGAACTGGAATCTTTTAATCATTGTATTAGAGGTCTTTTTTTTCATACAAAGCAAGCTAAAATTGGGATATGACAGCTCTGTACTGATCCTGCTGTTCGCACAGCAGAGGCTCAGACCTTAAAGCAATCAATTGGGAAGGCAGAAGCTGAATTCACAAAGCTTTCAGTAAACTGTACACTTCATAAATTGAACAGCTATAAATAAAATCACATACTATTTTTTCTTTAGGTTGTGTATTACATTTCAGTAATTTTCTCATTTTTATAAATGGTAAAAACAAAAATCTCCATTTGAAAGCAGGTAGCAGGGAACACAACCTTAGTTTTACACCTGTAGGAGACAACTATTCTAGGTGGAGCTGAAAACAGGGCTGCGTAGAAACAAAACGATTGACCTGGAGCATTTTGCTGCTGCATAGTTCCTGTGCCATACAGTGACAAGATGGAGTCTTTGGAGAGTTGTTTCTTTGCCGACTCTTCAGATTTTGTTGTTTGCTCAGTGAACAGATCAAGATCCCCAGATGCTGCAGACAAGGTGGCAGCTGCTGGTTTAGTGGAAGTGCTCTGGGAAATAAAGGTCACCACAGACTACTGAATGAAACTGCCAGAAGATGTTACGTTAATTATTTACTGCACATCCCCACTCTTGAACCAAATAAAAACTAGTTCATTTACAGAAATTAACTCTTTAAGTAAACAAGGATTTTAAAAGACAAAAAAAGCAGTACATACAATATGGAAAGACCACCATAAAGGCGGTTACAAAACACACAAAACTAAAACTGCAGCCAGGGCGTACACATACAGATTATTCATTCCTGTTGCTGCTACATTTTTCATCACCAAGAAGCATAAATCATGTGCTGTATGTAGTTAGATTATGAAAAATAATTAGGAAATCAATAAGGAGATTACAATTCACATCTCATTAAACCTCTCATAGGCAGAATAGATTAGAGAAGAGCTAAAACAAAAGATTAAGTGCTTTGGAATATACTACTACAACTGAGAGGAACGGAAGTTTTGGAGAAAAGGCAAAAGTAGATTTTCAGTTTGTCTGCTTAAAGTAACAACATTTCTAAAATACATTGTTCATAATTAGCTTTAGAGTTCTTCAAGCACATTTCATGTATTGAGAAGGCATCATTATCTACAACTTACTGTGGTCTACCACTGAAAAACTAAAATACATGTGGGCTGTCAGGCCTTTTATTGCTCTTGCACCAAAATGGTCTGTAAAGAAATGACAACCAGTTGTCCCTCAATGCTGTTCCTTTGCTGCTCATACACATACAGTCCCATATGGTCCCCATGCCTTAGGTAATGAGCTAACACACTGCATTCTTAGAATCATAGAATCACCAAGG
>WEIS01034201.1:19125-38935 GCA_013389965.1 Todus mexicanus | reverse complement strand
CAGTGTATACCCTTTGCAGTATGTCTTGATAAAAGTTTCATGTTGATTAGTTACTTGGGCAGCCGGCCAGTGCTCTCTGCTAATTGTAGAAGACAGAACATTTATTTTGTAATAGACTTTGAAAAAAACCCGACAACCCTCCAACTTAAATTAAAAGATGCTAAATGAGAGTAGATTTGACTTGTTTTGCAAGAAGAGAAAGAAAGGAGGAAGCAGTACTGACGCGTCATCTTCAGAAGACATGTATATTCCAATACATTTCATTTGGGTTTCTTCAGATTTCCAAAGCAGAGGTCAGGGAAAGAATTTATCACTTCTCTGAATGCTTCGATTCTGGGGAATAGCCCTTAGTGGTAAAGCACAGAAAAGAAACATTGCTGCCAGTATATGCTGAAAATGATTTTTAACCAGACAAGAAATCATTGAAAGGTTTCTTTTTACGCAGAAAAAGCACTGAAGGCACTGCTTGTCTCGCTGCATTTGTGTGAAGTGGGTTTTTGCTTGTACATTTTTTCTTGTTTTGAGTTATAGCTCTCTGGAGCTCGATATACCATGAATTCTTTTTTCCACAGCAAATCCTGCTTGAAGTGAAGCAAGCATAGATATTCAGCTGTTAGAATGAAGGGTTCTTCTTTGTTCACTGCTGACTTTTCCTGGAGTCTTTGCTTCCTTTGAGCAAACCCCTGAAGATTAGAGTCTAAATAGCGGGGCTGCCTAATTAAACATTGATACAGAGAAATCTACCTTCACTTAGCTGTCTAGATATGGTGCTCAAAGATATGATGTAGTAGTGGCCCTGGTAGAGTTAGATAATAGTTGGACTTGACGATCTTAAAGGCCTTTTCCAATCATAGTGATTCTGTGGTTCCGATTCTGTGATAAGCGATGTGCTGGAGTGTGGTGGTGAAGTGCGGTGTCTTCTGCTGGGATGGCAGAAAGCTTCTCACCGAGGAGGTTTTCTGCCTTTACACCAAGATAATCAGCTAAAAGAGGCCACAAGACAATTGTGGTTATGCCTCAGTCATTGACAGCCATAACAGCTTGTATATACTATTAAACACTTTGTCACACATCAAATTATGTACTGAAAATATAGTGATAGATGAAGCTACTACTGTGTATGGAGTTGTCAGAAAATGGGAAATGCAGGGATTGTGCCTTCCAAAATACAGAAGAACCCAGGTCCATTTCATCTAAGAGGTTACTTTTCAGTTGAGAAGCCGTGTAATTCTTATGCTCGGTATTCTTCTCCTCATGGATACGTTCACCTTGCTTTTCCCTTGTCTTAACAAGCTAGAGTAATCTACTGCAAAAAGTTCACAGCAGGTGTAACTGAAAGAGGAAAAAGAACACTTCTACACAAGAGGTCTTCAAAAACTCAGGGTAAGGAAGAAACAGTAAGGAACAGAACCGTGTAAATCATAGAATCATAGAATAATTAAGGCTGGAAAAGACCTCTTAGATCAAATGAAAGCTTGTGGAGTGGGATGTTGCAAAAAAGGCACACTGAGCTGTGGACTACAAGAAATAAGCTGGATTAAGCTTTCTTCTAGGCCCCCTTCAGGTACTGGAAGGCCACTAGAAGGTCTCCCTGGAGCCTTCTCTTCTCCAGGTTGAACAAGTCCAGCTCCCTCAGCATGATCTCGTAGGAGAAGTGCTCCAGCCCTCTTATCATTTTCATGGCCTCCTCTGTTCCCGCTCCATCAGGTCCATGTTGTCCTTGAGTTGAGGGCTCCAGAGCTGGACACAGTACTTCAGATGAGTTCTCACCAGAGAAGAGTAGAGGGGCAGAATCACCTCCCTTGACCTGCTTGCCAGTCTTCTTTTGATGCAGCCCATGATGACATTGGCCTTCTGGGCTGCAGGCATGCATTGTTGGCTCATGCCCAGCTTCTCGTCCGCCAGGTATGTCATC
Organism: Todus mexicanus; assembly: GCA_013389965.1. Classification (NCBI taxonomy): domain Eukaryota; kingdom Metazoa; phylum Chordata; class Aves; order Coraciiformes; family Todidae; genus Todus; species Todus mexicanus. The sequence continues at coordinate 37,020 of WEIS01034201.1, read as the reverse complement.
ACAGTATCACAGTATCACCTAGGTTGGAAAAGACCTAAAAGATCATCTAGTCCAACCTTTGATCTTTATCACCCCTAAGCACCTCATCTATACATCCTTTAAACCCTTCAAGGGATGGTGACTCCCCCCCCTCCCTGGGCAGCCTGTGACAATACTGGACAACTCTTGCAGTGAATTTTTTTTTTTAATGTCCAGCCTACACTTTCCCCCATGGAGCTTCAGGCTATTACCTCTTGTCCTATCATTATTGGTATTCCAGACCTATCATCGTATGCTCTCAAATATCCCTTTGGTCAGTTGGGGTCAGCTGTCCCAGCTGTGTCCCCTCCCAACTCCTTGTGCACCCCCAGCCCACTTGCTGGTGGGATGGGGTGAGAAGAAAAGGCCCTGAGCCTGTGCAAGCCTTGCTCAGGAACAGCAAAAACATCTCTGTGTTATCAACACCATTTCCAGCACAAATCCAAATCACAGCTTCATACCAGCTACTGGGAAGAAAATTAATCCCAGCCATAACCAGCACAAGCATCAGGCTGATGCCTTTGCACCTGAATTTGGAAGGAGCATCGATACACCCATCTACCAACGTGTATCATGAAAACATTCTCAAACTCTCTACTAATACCTCATTCTTTAATTCTTGGGTANTGTATCATGAAAACATTCTCAAACTTTCTACTAATACCTCATTCTTTAACTCTGAGTTATCTTGTGCTAAAATTATCCTACGTAAACTGCTTAAAAAACCCCCAAACACAACAACAAAAACACTTTAAGAAAACTCTTCAATGATTCACTACTGTGCTCTGAACAGCAGATTTCCAGGTACTAAAAGACATAGCTGATAATGACCGGTCACCCCAAAATGTTAGTGCTGAATTTATTGCCATGACTATCAATTGAATGTCCGTAAACCAAACCATTTTGTCTTGTTATTCTATGGATCTGTAAGTTAAAAGATACTGAAAAAGAGTACAACACGCAGAGGTAAGTTACAAGACTGAATCAAAATTCGGACAAATGATGTGCAGTTTAACACTAAAGGACACAATAAGGCAACTTAATGACCTGCTGGAAATACCTGTGCTGGAATGTTCCACATTAATGGAAAAGACATATCAAGAAACAAAGACTCGCTGCAGCTCACACAATTAAAACGGATGTGATTAGTAATGTGGTGTCCAATAGCCGTAAAGCGATTTGCCAAGGGATGTAGATATATTCTCAGTCTTTTGAGGTACTTTCTAGTTCCACCACAGGTTCTCAGGCTCTGTGTGGAACCTCTGAATTTCTGCCAGCAGAGCAATGAAAGATGTCACGTTTGGTGTCCTCTTCCATGGTCCCATTTTAACTCATTCGTCTTCATTTTTCTCCCTGCTTTAGGCAGACAGTGCAACTGTAAGCAGGGAAAATAACTAAAATTTCAAGTCTGGAGTAGTAGCATTTCTGGATATTCATTCTTGCAGAGACTCTCATTCTATCAGCGTCCATTTCACCCCAAGATTTATGAGCTTTAATAGGGAAGATGATTTATAAGGAGACCTATTCCCAGAGTGAAAGCAATTTTTCCTACTCACCAGAGTCAGGAATGATTATGAAAAACAGCAGAAGATGATGTACTTTAGATTCTTCTAAGTCCTAAGCAGAAGAGAGGGAGGTGGTGTATGATTGCCAGGGGAAACACAGATATGCATGTAAGCCATTACACTGTAGCTAATAAGAATATAGGATAGGAATAAAATAGCCCTGCAGACACCAAGGTAAGAGAAGGAGGAGGGGAGAAGGTCCTCCAGGTAGCAGTGCAGATTCCCCTATAGCCCACAGAGGGCTATGCTGGAGTAAATATCCACAGTGCAGCCTGTGGAGGACCCCACGCTGCAGCAAGTGGATGTGTCCTTTACCTTTACTCTGTCCTGTTGAAGGGGATGATTGTGAGAGTGGTTGGGTAGAGGTTCAGCAGTCACCCAACGTTAACACATTTCGCAAGCACTTTCAAATTCAACCTATGGATGCTTTTTTCTGTAGTGCGTTGCAAAATATATAATTTCCACAAGTGTAGTCAAAATAATTGCAATTACCAATTCTTTCCACACCTTTGCATGTTCCTGTTAGTTCAGTGCATTAAGCCAAATCACAGCAAAGAGACCTTTAGGAAAAAGCTAAGTAAGATTAATTTGTCCTGCAGTGTATCTATAAATTTCAGTAAACTTCCCAAATCCCTCACATTGTGATACATGGTTGCTGTGTTTAATTACAGACAATACATTTTTTCAGTCTAAAACACACTTGTGACTTTTACCTTAGACACTAATGAGTTGAGTCTGATAGCAGGAAAAAGAAAAACCCCCAAAACAGATGTCATTAAGGTTAAATAACCCAGTATTTTACCAAAGGAGCTCCATATAATGATTCGAATTGATTATTTAAATAGTTTCATTACAGGATGCCAACTAAATCACAGCATCACAGAATCACAATGGTTGGAAAAGACCTCTAAGGTCATCAAGTCTAACAGTTATCTGACTCTATCAGGCTGGCCACTACTATCAAGCCCATTGCTTCACAGTGAAGTGAATTTGCTGTTCTATTTATTAAAGTAGAACATCAGTACTCTTTGAAACTTGCTCATGACTCCTATCACTTTGTTATGTAAATTACAGATGTGCAACATATTAAAAGTAAAGGTGGATGCAGAGAAAAAGAGCCAAGGATATCAATGAATCTTTACAATTAAGGGGAAAAGAGCTCCCACTTAGCTCATTCCTTCAAATGAATTAAACTCAGAATTACGTATACCCCTGTCTTACTGTGAAATCCTTGTAACCCTGAATTCAGTGCAGAATTAATTTTTGCAGTGGCATGGAAAAACAGGTAAACATAATGATTTTTGAAATGTTGAGATCTTTTTACTGAAAAGTTAAAATAAATATTTCCAATGTCTTTTATGATTATCATTTGTGAAAATATTTATTTTACATAGAAATGCATTGAGATCTCTCCCACACACTGTGTGGTAAAGTCTGTCACAAAGGGAAGATAAAACTGCTATCAGGACAGACTCAGTCCTCATTGTGCAACCCTGAGCCCAGGATAAGGCAGTGAGGAAGGGCGGGGGCACCCAAAAGCCTTGAAGGAGACATGAGGCTCACAGTATAAGGGACTTCATAGAATCATAGAATACTTAAGGCTGGAAAAGACCTCTTAGATCATCGAGTCCGGCCTATGACCTACCACCATGACCCAGCTAAACCCTGCCACTAAGTGTGGCATCCAGTCTGGCCTTAAACACCTCCAGGGACGGTGACTCCACCACCTCCCTGGGCAGCCCATTCCAGTGTTTTATCCCCCTTTCTGTGAGGAAGAGCTTCCGAATATCCAACCTAACCCTCCCCTGGTGCAGCTTCAGGCTGCGTCCTCTTGTCCTGTCACAAATCGCCTGAGAGAAGAGCCCATCCCCCTCCTGTCTACAACTTCCCTTCACTGTGAGAATGTCTGGATCCACCAGCATTTATACACACCTGGGTTAGTGCGCGGGGAGAAATTACCTGCCTGTAGGGACTGGAAAAAAAGATGTACATGGGAGAGAAATCAAGCAGTGATAGAGTTTTTTGGGAAGCCAGAGAGGGTAAAAGAAAATGGAAATTACATGGGCTGAGCAGTAGGGCCACAGCAATCTCTAATCACTCTTCATGTGAATAAAACTTGCTTTTCATTGAGTATGTTTTGTAAAAGTTGGGCAAGTCCCAAGGAAGGGGAGAAGTTAGGGGGAAGGACATGAGCAGAGAAGGGGAGGTAGCAATGGCAGGGAAGACAGGCTCATTCCCAGTACACCACTGGGACGGTGCTGGAGAAGATACAAGGAAACCTCCTCCAGCACCATGTCCCTTCCTCAGAAACCAGTTCCCAGGTGGCTCATAGATTCGTTCATAGAATGGTTTAGATTGGAAGGAGTGTTAAAGATCATCTAGTTCCAACCCCCCTGCCACGAGCAGAGACAACTCCCACTAGAGCACGTTGCTCAAGGCCTCATCCAACCTGGCCTTGAACACTTCCAGGGATGGGACATCCACAACCTCCCTGGGTAACCTGGGCCAGTGTCTCACCACCCTTGCTGTGAAGAATTTCTTCCTGACATCTAGTTTAAACCCACTCACTGCCAGCTTGAAACCATTACCCCTCGTAATACCACTACAAGCCCTTGCAAATAGCCCATCCCCAGCTTACCTCATACAGATGTTAAATACTGGTTGGAGTCTCAATGTCTCCGAAGTGAAAAACCACCTGTGTTAAAATTCAGTGGCTGAAGCTACTATCAGAAAAACACCAGCGCGTAAGCTCACCAGCTCTGAAATAAGCAGTATCGTAGCCTCCTTAAAACCATCTCTGTACAAAATAGGTCTTAATTATGCTCCGCTTGCTGGATTTTATGATGGGTTCCTCTAGCAGTCGTTGCACTAGACTGCAACAGCTTCCCTCTGTTTACGAAAACGTCGCCTGCTGGGAGGGCATGTGAAAATGGAAGGCATTTAATGAAGGGTCTCTAGCAACCTCGGAACAACAGAGTTTTTGTCTGCTTTAGATCACATTACACAATCTTCTTTATCTCGTTTCCATTTGCATCAGGGATACACCAGCCTGAAGAGTGACCTACTTTCTCCCGCAATATTTGCCTTGCTTTTAATTATAGCAATTATAGTGCCGTGATCACTGGCAGAGTCCCCAGAATGTTGACTTTTTTCCTTAATGTTATTGTTATATAGATTACGCAGACTCTTTGCCAGCGTGGTGCCCTCTAATTATCCCACTGAAGATGTTGCCCGTGCCACAGACAAGCAGGAGAGCTTTGTGGGGGGGAAACTTTGAAGATTTCTCAGGAGACTGCTGTGCAGCAGTCATTATGCATAGAGTCCTACAGGGGACAGATACAGCTATATGTGGCTCCTAAACACCCTCTTCTTCTTTATATTGTTCTTCCCTCACTTTCAGCATAGCCTTTTTAGCAAAGTATATAACAGAGCAAGCCTGGAAACCATCGAATGATTGGCACATCTCTCAGCCTAAATGTTATAGAACGATTTTTTACTGCTCTTGGACAAATGCATTAGGAAGTTTTTTCTTTAAGAAGTTATTTGCGTGTTCTTATTAACTAGCTTAGTAGCCTTTTTTCCTGCCTTTATTAACTCGTTTAATCTGAATTTATTTATATAGCTACTTATACTATTATACAGCAACAGAACAATTTGTGTGTGGTTCAAGAGATTCTGAGGGTCAGTCAAGCTGAGCATGGTAAAACATGGTATGCAAGTCCAGAGAAGAAAGGAGTAGTGCTCTTCTGTTTCATAAATTGGCCCAACACTTCCTGGCTTCAGAGTAACAAGTATTTGGACTTAGGAAAACAAATAGTAGGAAAGAATCAGAGAGGTTGGAAAAGACCTCTAAGATCATCAAGCCCAACCTTCAACCCAACACCTCCATGACCACTACACCAGGTCCCAAAGTGCCACATCTACTTGTTGTTTTAACCCCTCCAGGGATGGTGACTCCCCCCCTTCCCTGGGCAGCCTGTTCCAAGGCCTCACCACTCTTTCAGTGAAGAATTTTTTCCTAATATCCAACCTAAACCTCCCCTGGCACAGCTTGAGGCCATTTCATCTTGTCCTATCACTAGTTACTAGGGAGAAGAGACCAACCCTCGTCTCACTACAACCTCCTTTAAGGTAGCTCTAGAAAGATTGCTTTTGCAGAAACATTCTAAAGAGGGAAAATATTCTCACACCACAAATATCATAGGAGTGATTGCAAGGCTTGATTAATGAGAAACTGTGTCAAGAACATTTCTCTGGTAGAAAATGTCATTTCCACTGCATCAGAGCCCTCCTCCTTCCCCAGTCCCAGTCTTTGCACCTTCTCTATCCTACTTTTTTATTAAAGAATCTCAATTAAATGATAAACCGGAGGCTTTTTGCTGAGAGATCTGTGTTGTATCCTGGTCTGGACAATCAGAAAGCCACTGGCGAGCTCATATAGGGCAGGCACTGCTCGCCACCATCTGATTTCATATGGGCCTTTTCCTATTGCTCTTCTCTGAAGGATACTCTACATACGTGTGTGAAAATCCTTAGTCTCCTACTTCAACAATATTACTGGGCAAGAAACAGTTAACTGAGAAAGTTCGAATATTCCCAAGTGTAATTGAAAGACGTAATAAATATATTATTGGAGCCGGATCAGAATCGTTGGTACCTCTACACTAATAATTTAGTTCTCCCGTTCACCCCTGGGTGAACTGATCCCATAATTGCTCACGCTGCAGAAATGTTAATTTGCTTATGGGAACTCTCTTTTGGAACGAGCTGATGTGTTTCCATTAATAAAAAACAAACAAAACCAAAAACCTGGGTTTGCTTCTGAGGGAAGGCCAGCCCAGGGACTACTCTCAGTGCACAGCGTTGAAGAGTCAGTCTCAGGATTGGATCCTCCTCCTCAACCTACTTCAAGGCTATCACACCAATTTTTTGCACCTCCAAATACCCACTGATCCTCATACCATGCCCCAGAACATACATCTTCTGCCCAGTATTTCATGCTGTAAAAATACCATCCTGGTGGGCTGAAAAACGGCCCATGACATTTCAGAAATTTGCATCTGCATTAAACTGCAGATAAAAAAACATACCTGCACCTGATGGCTAAATGATAGACCATGCAGCCCAGGGGTGACCTTGGGTTATGTGTTTTACAATGTGGGCTGACTGCTCTTCTCTGGAGGGGACTCCAAGACCCTCTGCTCTGAGTCACTCCACACCCCTTGGCCAGGAACTGCAGATCATTTCTGAGAGCAAATGAATTTTGTAGCGTAGGTGCAGCCAACAAGGAGTCCCAGCTGTAACCCTGCCCCTGTGCCAGCTCTAATTCTTACGCGAGGTGAGCAGGCCTTGTTCATTTAATGCTATTCTTGTTCTGGAAGCCCCTGGGATGGGTCTCAGGTGCACCGAAATATCTTGCTTGGGGAAGGCAGGTGGCCTAAAACTGCCAGGTCATGTAGAGCTCAGTACCTCCTTACAAAACCCTCCAGGTCCTGCCTTGAGGAGCATCCATGGCCATTTGCATCCTTTGAATACCCATGTCCAGGCTTTGAAAGCGAGATGTGATAGGGCAGTTGTGGTTAGTGCGAGCTGTCCTACCAAACCATCTGGTTTTATGACTTGCCAGACTTTTGCCCCCTCTCACTTCCTTTCATCTTAATTTGCTTTTACCATAAAAGCACTCATGTCTCTTTCCGTGTACATGTTGTGCAACATGTTTCTACTCATCGCTGCTCTGGCACAGCCAGTCCCTTGGTTTGTAAGTAGTGATGTTATATAATAAACATTCAAATCCCATGAACGTGGCAGGAGGCTCCTGACAGTTGTGATTATATTCCACAAGGCATGAAGTTCTCATTGTGCTGCGCTCTTGTATTACGCTTCTTTTCTTTTTTTTTCTTTTTTTTTTAAGCTGCAAAGGCAAATTTTTTTTGGTTGATTTCATCCATTTAAAAACCAAGGAGGTGTATTCCTTTGGGGTACTGTGAAAGGTTGACTGCCTATGCAGACATAAGCAGGGTGTGGGGATTAACAGGGGATTGAGACAACGTATAAATATAGCAGAGCAAACACCAATTTTAAAGAACGCTTTGCTTCGCAAGGTGTTTAGGTAATGTCACAACACACACGTACAAAATGGGGATAAACTCCGTGTCTCTCAGCTTTCTTGCCAGGAGGGAAAACACAGCCTTTGGAGATACAGACTCCACTGTTAGCTCTACACATGAACTAACTGTAAAAATGAAACGAAGGTAATTGGCTTTTCCCTGTGTTAAATGTCAAAATGTGTCAGAAATCTAAATTATTAAATCTCCATCTATATACAGAGATTTGGTCTGGTTTAAGTAGTACGTGTGTGTGTATATAATCTTTCAATTTAACTTCCCCTTTCCTTACTTAACCTGTTTATGAGTTATTTAAGTACCGCTGAAGTAAATAACTCTCAAGACAGTTCAAATGTCTTGCTTCAGTTTGATTAATCCAGTCTAAATTTAGCCCATGTTTGAAAGACTACACTGCTCATTTTGCACAAACCTTATGTATTTGAGTGAGGTAAGTCAGCTTCTCCTTTTTTAATGGGTATGATTTCATTTCATTAGACAAAGGACTAATCTCCCAGGGGAAGTGGTGGATTCCCCTACAGTGGACAGTTTGAAGGCTTATCATGGCAGAGTGCTGGGCCAGCTCATTTAAACTGTATTTTGTTTTTACCTTGAAATGCTGGATTAGATGATCCTTGAGGTCCCATCCAAGCTAGTATTCTATGATTCTATGATTCATTTGCTACTAAAATAAAGTTGGTTTAGACAAGCACTGGCAGCCAGAGATGCTTGACAATGTTATTTAAGGTGGGGATATTCCAAAAAGATAAGAAAAGTCTGAACTATGCCTCTGACCCTTTCATTCCAGGAACACTCTTTTGTGGAAGGTACTGCTATTTCTACCCCTTGATGGGGAACTTCTCCACTCCCAGAGTCCCTGCTCCTCATCTGCCTCACCCCTATGGGCTTACCGGGGTTTGACAGGTCTAAGTCCTCATCAGGGGAAGTAAAAGCAACTTATTTCAAAACAGTCCATTATTTATTCAAAGGCAGAGGGAGGGTGTTCAACAGTGTTGTTTTTGTATTCCTTTGCAATTCAGGGAGTTCTGTACGGTTCAAATCCAAGTTCCCTAACCCCAGCTAGGAAGAGGTAGGAAACCCCTGGAGCCGTACATCAATGACTCCCCTGTCAGGGATGCCTCTGGCTGCTGCTGCCTACACACTGGTCCTTTTCTACTAGACCAGAAAATGTGGTAGATTAGTGACCCTCTGACTCCACATGTTGGCCTGGAGAGAGAAGAAAACTTTGTTAGTCTTGGCTGGCATAGCTCACCAGCTCCCATTTAAAAGCTATACTGGAAACAATAATTGAGAACATTCTCCTTGGTGCTACTTCAGCTTAGTTATTATTTTACTTTTTTCTTTTTTCCCCTTTCTCAAACACTGAGAGCCTCCTTTTATTTCACTTTAGGCTTTATACTTTTTAATAAAAGTGATAAGTTACTCTCAGTCAGCACAAGAGTTCTGGTAAAAGTGGTGGGAAGAAGAGAAAGTGATGAGAACTTGGAGAGTCTTGAGCATAGCCTGGGAACACTGGGGAGATCTAGCTCAGCATGGAATCAGAAAATACAGCCCTTGGTTGTTATGGCACCCAAAAAAGGAGAGAACAATATAGATTCTGAAGTGTCTTTCAAAGGAGAAATAGAATCTGCTGGAAAGCCAGCCCTAGGAATTGCTTTCCACACATCTGTCTAACTTAAGTTTGACTGGAGAGCAGCCCAAGACAATTCAAAGAGACTTCTAAAATCTTCTTCCTTTGTCATGTCCTCTGAAGTTTTAATGGATTCTCCAAAAAGGAATGAAAGTATGGTGAAGGAGGCGGGGAAGATTATTTTCCAAATTACTTCGATAATATGTTCTTGTCCACTTATTTCTTAGGGCTGACCTGGCTTGTGGTTGTGCTACAACAAATGCTCTGCAGCCTATTTGTCACTCATGAGCTTTGTTAGCTCTGTGTCGAAAACCACCCTCAAGTGTGCTTTCCAACCTGAACCAAAGATGAACTTTCTTTGCAGCAGGTTTCCATTTCAATGGAACAATAACTTCCATTTGGCATTTAATGACCCTGCTCCTCTTGCTGCATGGCAGAGCAGGAGAAGAGAGAGGCTAAGAGGTCTGCCAGAGATGGTGGAGATTTGAATCAAGCCTCTCAAGTTTCAGTGTTTTTCAAGAGAGCAGAGCATATATCCAAACAGGATGTTTCAAAGCTGCCTCCTCACTATGTATATATTGATTTCTTCCAGTCAGCAGCAGATTGGTAAAGGGTCCCGAATTTCTGTAAGCCCACTTTTTGTGAAGCATCAGTGTTGGTAGATGGTTTGAGAAACTACAGATAACGTGTAGCTAAAAAGAACCTATAATGCTATGGGTTGCTATAAAAAAATTATTACAAGTTTGAGATGGTTGTGTTACTCATTAGTGATATTTCTTAGGCCACTAGCAGGAAAAATGTATACAGTTTCCAAGGGCATGCAACAATAGGATGAGGGGCAATGATTTGAAACTAGAGCAGAGGAGATTTAGATTGGACATTAGGAAGAAATTCTTGACTCTGAGGGTGATGGAACCCTGGCCCAGGTTGCCCAGGGAGGTGGTGGAGGCCCCATCCCTGGAGACATTCCAGGTCAGGCTGGATGGGGCTCTGAGCAACCTGCTCTAGTTGAGGATGTCCCTGCTCCCTGGAGGAGGATTGGACTAGATGACCTTTAGACATGCCTTCTAACCCAAGCCACTCTAGGATTCTATGGTCTAGGTTTTCAGAAGAGGCATTAGAATCATTCTTTTCTCTGAATCATTTCTTAAATGTTTTGTAGCCCTTACTAATAACAGCCAAGGGATGGTCACCACTGTACTATGAAGTTGCTTCTGAAAATTATGAATGCAATGGCCATTTTCTGGGAAATAAAGATGTTCCTCATGCTTATGATGGGAACATAGACTGTAACACAAGTAAATCTTGATTAGAAACAAGACCTTCTCTGTTCCTAGACAGAGTGTGAAATAAGTCATGGAAAGTACCTTTTTTATGTGCGGCTTTCTTCTCCCCGTTCAAATAGACAGGAAGTTTATTGACATTGGTCAGCTTTTAATATTCTTTATACCTCCACATCATCTCCCAGTGAATAAGGGGCCAATGTAGCTGTTCAGAGGAAAAGTTAACAACTTAAAAGCTTTGCAACACAGATATTGTGAAGAGTGGGGACTTCTCTCTAGCAGAGTGATAAATATTAAGGTTAGATTAGGAAGGCGGACTGATAACACTTCAGTTCACGCCTCCTGCAGCCCACAGCACTTTATCCAATTTGCTCTCATTACTAACACCGTTTATAGATGAAGCAGCCACATACCTCAATATTTATAGGTCAGAGCTGCAGATCTATTTAGTGAATTATGAATACTATAAATTAAGTTGTATCATAAACTATGAAGGAGGCCAATGGTATAACAGTAAAACCAGAGAGAATTTATTGCCAGGTAGGAAAAAAAAAATTAAAAAATTTTAGATTAGTTTTTTCTCTCACCTAAAATGGATGTCTGTTCAGAGGGCAGGAGGATGGACGATTAACATCCTCAGACGAAGCAGAGCCCTCTGTGGGCAGCCAGGAGTGATGAGATAAATTGTTGGTGTGATTAATTTTGACCATTTTTTTTCCTGTCTATCTGGTAAACTGACCCTGGAAATCAACAGCGAGATTCTGTCCGGTTTTGTTAGAGGACACTGAAGGAAAACAGAGACAAAAGAGTACGGCATCAAACACCCGTGTGCTGTGTCACAGCCCTTTTGAATCAGTTTCTTGCAGATCGTTTAGCAGCTGACAATGAGCTCCTGTTTTAAGTCATTCAGTTCCTCTAGAGTGCTTCCCAGTTTGACCCATCAGCTACAGCAAAAGGGATTGGTGATATCAGTGTTTCCAGTGTTTCTCTCAACTGTATATCATAGAATCACAGAACCATAAAATGCCTTGAGTTGGAAGAGACCTCTGAAGGTCATCTAGTCCAACTCCCCTGCAGGGAGCAGGGACATCCTCAACTAGAGCAGGTTGCTCAGAGCCCCATCAAGCCTGACTTTGAATATCTCCAGGGATGGGGTCTCCACTACCGTCCTGGGCAAACCTGTATCTACTTACTCCGAGCTGCAGAGTCACCAACAGCAGCACGAACAACTTGATTTGAAGGAAAACTCAACAAGCCAAAATGATCTGATTAACACCTCCCTTTCCAGATAGGAGTTTGTGGGTGAAGGGGACCAGCTGACTTCTGGCAACTCCTGAAAACATTTCAAGGCTCCTTAGGAGGCAACTCCCTCCTGCAGCATAGTCAGTGGCTGAAGGAGGAAAAATAGCATCTGCTATAGATTTTTCACTTGCAGTGGCCTTGGTCAAGTTGATATAAACTTGTGTGAATCATGCACCTGGCCCAAGTGCTTTTGTCTGAGATAAAAAGCTGCAGTAATTATCTTGATTATAATTTGTGCTGCCTGGATTTCTGCATCACTTTTATGCTTGGATGCCTTGAATTCTGCTCTTAATCCTGATTTTATGTTTGGCTTTGAATGTGTCAGCATTCCCTGCTGGAAACAGGTATGAAACCTTAGCAGAAACAAGCTGTATGATACTTTATCCCTGACATAGCATCACCCCCAAACCTTCATGTACCTTCAGAGGGAGCCATGTAGTAGCACATCTCTGTCCTGCAGACAACTGTACTAAAGTGAGTGCCTTGAGAATCCCGTTGTTGTTTTTGCAGCAATATTGTAGAGGTTTAGAATTGATCCTGCTTCTATTTTTATTTTATTTCATTTTATTTTATTCCCTTTATAGAATGGGATTGAGTTGTTACAGGCAAGGGTAGTGCTTGTATCAGCCCAGAGAGTAATAGCTGTTGTAGTTAGAAACCTACCATGCCTGCAAATGATAAAAATTGAAACTTTGCATCTGTATTGTTTGTCCAAAAGTGATTCAGTTTGATGGGTTGTACTCTACAGTTTTGCATATTAACTGCTGCTGGCCATGGTTAGTTTCAGAGCACAGTGAGGTCTGGGAACACTTAAACATCAGATTTGTTTATTGAATGGCAAAGCCAAGCTAGAGATTGTCATCCTAATTGGTCGCAGTGGAATCATGAGACGTTGTGGTTTTCAAAAGGAAACTCAAAGCTGGTGAAGCTCAGCTAAATGTGTGCAAGCAGGATGTCTTCTGTCTTTGTTTAAATAAGCAGTGTACTGAGCATTAAGTATGAGGCACCGAGTAGCCTTTAAGGAAGGGAGCCTTCTGTTGCTGAAGTGGAGCATCAGTTTTACAGCAAATTCTGTGTTATTTATGGAAAGATCCCTTAAATTTAAATCCATGTCTGACTAAAAGTGGAAATTGTTTATGTTTGTGAAATACAACTTTGCAGTGAGAGCTGCTATGTGGTTATAGCAGAACTTTCAGTACTCAGCTAGCTCATTTGAAAGCTCCTTGAACTTTGTTGCAGACCTTGCCAGCATTGAACTAAAAAAATATATCAGAAACTACTGAAAGGTTTATTCTTCATTCTTAGCTTATTCTTGCATTCCTTGGGCACACAGCTGTATTTTAGAATTATAGAATCTTAGAATGGTAGGGGTTCGAAGGGACCTCTGGAGATCATCGAGTCCAACCCGCCTGCCAAAGCACTTTTGAATACAGTGAGTATCTGTGTAACTGAATGTAGACTAATGCAAATAAAGGGAAAAATTAAAAGCTGAGGGTGACACAAGATGAAATTAACCAACATTAAACAAAATAAGAGGCAAGACAAATCGAAATTTTCAACAGCAAACTCTCTTAAACCACAGAATTTTCTCCCAAGTGAACCTGGGAGGAGAACACACTGCTGAAGGACTTGCAGGATTTTCCACGCTTTGTGTTCCATCAGCTTTCTGAACTGATGTCTGAAAGAGTTAAATTAAGGATGATAGAATTCAAAACACCTCAAGACTCACAGTGGTATTTGGACATTTTGCTCTGACGCTTGGACATCCTGCAAGGGTTTGATTAGCTCTTTAACAGCAATTTCTACACTTCAAGAAAGGGAGCACTTCACAAGGCAAGAAGTTTGCGTGCGCACTTCAAAAGTATTGCAAACATGGCTGGAAATTCATCTCTGCACTCTCCCCTACGAACGATGCCTGTTCACACTACAGCCTTGAAACCACTTCCTTTAAATTTGCCATGTACTTCACTTCACCTGGATGAACACATCCTTTCATAACTCGTGACTCATTCTTTTCCCATATGTATTGTTTTTAAAATACCAATTTCAGGAAAACACAGCATTACTTCAAGTGGAACAGCATTTCTCTGATCTTTCTATTAGCGCATGCCTCTAGAGTAACGATTTTATTTCTACTGAAAGCTAAGACAATACATGAGTTAATTTTATAGGAATTTCATAGTCATGCAGAAACCTTTCACTGTTCATTTCTTTCGCCTACCAACACTATAATCTAGCATACACTTGTTTTACTTCTGTTATGTCCTCATTTGGCCCTTATCAATATCCTTTTATCTTCCAGTTTTGATTCTCATTGACTTCTGAGACTCTTGATAAACTTTCAGACACCAAAGGTTCCCAGCTTTTACTGAAGAGGCTCTTATTTTTACAATCCCTGTCCTTGTGATGAGCATTCCCTGGAGAGAGATGTTTCGGGCAATTGGAAGGCTCAACATTAGGACATGTAAATGTTTAAATTACGGCTTGCAGACCAATGACAAGAAATAGGACATCTATTTCTGGTAACAGTGTAGATTTATAGTTATGAGTCAAGGCTAATACAAGGTGAACTCCTCCCTTTATGATCACTGCCACAAATACATTAGCTCATCCGTGAGTTTAAAAATCGACCTCCAGACAGTTAGTTGGCAATTTGGCACCTTGCTTTGATTGTATACAATTTAAGAAAAGAACATCCAGCACTAATTCAACAGTAATATTGCTCCTGCCTTTCAGGAATGATTTATTCATTTGGATATGATGGCCAAATTGCATTTTCTTAAGGAAGGGTGTTTACTCGGTTTGTAGCTTATTGTATGAGTTGTCAAGGACATGACAAAAGTAAAATTGTTGCTACAGATTGTTTGGTTGAATGTATGTCCTGAGTGATGGTCCTCTGCATAGAATGGAGTGGGTGGGTCGATGAGAGGGCAGTTGTTGCAGTATGCTTTCTGACGCTTTTTAATCTACCTCATCTGGAAGCTGTTGTCACAACTATCATATGTATAAAACAGTCTTGAATATCAGCACTGCATACCTTGAAGGGTTCACCAGATCTCTGTGCTGCCTCATTCTGGCAGCTGTGGCACGAGCATCTCATCACTTCTCAGGGACCACCATGCAAGGGGCTTTTCCTTGCTTGTGTTGAGCTCCCTTTTGGTGCTATAACTGCAGTCTTCTGTTGTTGTAGTGTCACAGGCTTGAGTTGGTCTAACCCCTTTGGTAAGCAGACGCCCCAGGTACAGTGATGTACAGGAATGTACCGTACCGTATTTCTGTACAGCAGACACCGTCCTTGCTCTCATCCTAGAGGACAAGGCTTTCCATTTCGTAAGGCATGACTTACTGTTACGTACAATGTTTTCATTGTCAGGGCATAACTAAGAATTTGAACAGTGGATTGTTTCACTTGCATTTTCACATTAACATTATGCTTATTGTCATTTTTAAATCACATAGCGTAAGTGTTGAAGCGTCAGAGACGCTTGACATTTCAGATGAACTATCTCCTTATTTATTAACCCTCTTCCCAGCTTACTTTCTAGCTGGAATTTGCACTGAGTTCAGCCACTTGCTACCTAAATCCTGTGGAAATTCATGCCTATCTCGTTATTGTCACTGGGACTGTCTTGGATGAGAGTGCCCAAGTCTGAGCTAAGATTGATTCTTGACATGCTTTGTAGCCATAGCCCAGCTGAATATATGGTGGGGAGCATTTCAAAAGGATATTCTCTGAAGAAGATGGTTACCTGCCCTACTAAGGTGGTCATGTTTTAGGTCTAAGATGTAGGCATCTCTGTAACAGTGGATTTCACATCTACTCAGTGAGTGCTCAGCCCTCCGAGCATTTTAAGTTGGGTCTCCATAGCCACCTGGACCTGAAGCAATCAGCTGTGGCTGCAGGTATGTTTGATGAGAAAGGGAATATTATTAGACTTAGTTCTCTCTCTTTGTTTTCTATCAGTGAAAAAAAACCCCACCAAAACAACACAGCTTAGCATTGCTATCTGATTCCAGTAAATCATCTGTCAGTGCTGGATGACATAAGCTGGTCGAGCAGGCATGTTGTCATTTAACCACAGGCAGTGTTAGGATTTCCAGAATAACAGCAAACCGTGCTCCAGAGAACTACTGGGGCTCTCACTATGACACGAGACAAGCTATAAATATGCCAGCTAGACATATTTATGCTCATTAAGCAAGCCTTGATCAATCAAAGAAGGGACTTCACAGACATCGGTGTGATATGGCTGATGTCTCTTGTTTTAGTGTCTCACGAAGCTGAGGTGATCCAGCAATCTACTATTCACAACAGGAGCAAGCCGAGGCTTTCATGCTGCTGACTTCCACAGACAACCAGTAGGGGATCTGTGACCACTGGTCTTTCATTCAGGCTCGTTAAGCCTTTGATGGGAGGCTAGATGGGAAGAGAGTTTAGCTACCAGGTCACCTGGATAACTAAACTAACAATTGCAGAGTAATGGTGGATGATGTTTAGCTGGAAGAGTAGCAAGATAGCACTGCTCACACATGGCTTTGAACGTCAGTCTGTTGAGCGATACTCTCATCACTGGAAAGCTAAACACTCCAGGACTTGTATCAGTCTGGAGTAGATGGCTACCTCTGCTGTTTTCACAGAGCTGATGCAGAGGAGTGAGGGAAGTGCAGAGAACTCTTTCTCAGAGAAAGAGAATATTTGAGAGTGAAATCCCAGGCTTGACTTCAGCCTCTGGAATTGCAAGTAGGTGTTTCTCTAGGTGTGTTATTGATTTTCTGCCCTGATCCCCAAATGAATGAAAAATTTCCTTCTCTGAAACCTGTTGCAGAAGATTTGGGGCTGATTTCAGGAACAGGTCTCTAAATGATGCTTTGAATAGCTTCATGGTAAGGGTATACTAGGGATAACTTGACCTCTCAGACACTTAATATGTGTCAATGATAATCTGGATTTCCTAGAATACAGCTTCTGTGCTAAAAGCTAACTGCAGTCCTGAAAGCATTTATTCTCTGCAAATTTAGTTCAATTTCATCTACTTGGCACGGACATTAAATTTCCAGGCTCCATAATCAAGCATTTATTAGAATTGCAATCGAGTTATTTTAACCTAGAAAGAGATTTAGCAGGCTATAAAAATTACTCTTCTAAAGCAAGGCCAAAGATGACAATGTCTTTCATATTCAGGTGAAAATCCTGCTGAAATGGAAGGGAGTTTTACTTGTGTAGGGAGTACAGTGTATGCTCAGGCTCTGGCAGAAATGACACAATTACTAGGCTACTGGTTTAAAAAGGACTGAAAGGAGGATCCGGGGAACTACAGGCCTGTCAGCCTGACCTCAATGCCTGGCAAGGTTATGGAGCAGATCATCTTGAGTGGCATTGAGGGGCATGTACAAGACAACCAGGAGATCAGGTCCAACCAACATAGGTTTAGGAAAGGAAGGTCTTACCTATCATTCTATCACTTGGTGACCCACCTGGTAGACAAGGGAAAGGCTGTGGATGTGGTCTACCGAGACTTCAGCAAAGCCTTTGAAAGAGTCTCCCACAGCATCTTCCTGGAAAAGCTGGCAGCCCATGGCTTGGACAAGTGCACCCTTCTCTGGGTTAAAAACTGGCTGGATGACCGGGCACAGAGAGTGGTTGTGAATGGTGCGGCATCCAGTTGGTGTCCAGTGACCAGTGACGTCCCCCAGGGATCAGTCCTGGGCCCAGCTCTATTCAACATCTTTATTGACGACCTAGATGAGGGGATCGAGTCTACTGTTAGTAAATTTAGAGGTGACACCAAATTGGGAAGCAACATCCATCTGATGGAAGGTAGGAAGACAGTTCAGAGAGACCTGTACAGGCTGGGTTGATGCACTGAGGACAATGGTATGAGGTTCAACAAGGCCAAGTGCAGGGTCCTGCACTTTGGCCACAACAACCCCGTGTATCGCTCCAGCCTGGGGGATGAGTGGCTGGAGAGCGGCCC
>WEIS01034201.1:0-10361 GCA_013389965.1 Todus mexicanus | reverse complement strand
CTCGGATCATCCTCGTGGCCCTTCTTTGGACACGCTCCAGCACGTCCAGATCTTTCTTGCAACATGGGCTCCAGAACTGGACACAGGACTCCAGTGTTTTTGAGTGTTTCCTCCTAAAAGCAGCTCCTTTTCAGGACATAAGCATGAATATAGTTTAGACGAGTAGGGTACTAGAGATTTCTGGGGCCTTCCAAACACTGCAGCCTTGGCACAGCATCCCAAAAGAGAAAAAAATGCCCTGCAAAAGTTAACATCAAATTGAATCCAGGGATGTCTACAGGAGTATAAGTCATCATCCTCTCAGTAATTTGCATGGAAGCTGACTTTCAATCAAGTAACGCAGCCAAAGTTCACGCCTAAGAAAATGAGCTCAAATAAAAAAAATGAACAGAGCTCAGCTAAAACTAGAATAAATAGAGTAGCGAACTTAATGACCTGTTCATCTTCGCGTTGTGTAATTGAGCCCAAATAATATTTAAGCAGGGGGAAAAAAAAAAAAAAGCAAAAACTGGCCTTATCATTTGTTAATAGTTACTCTCATTCCAGTAACAAAGCTACAGGAATGTTCCTTTAAATGCACATCTTGTGTTAGCATTAGTACCCTACTCCAAGCAAGGGTAGCTGATGAACTCCAGCCGTAAGAGAAGAATTAAATACAAATTCAATATTTAATGGCTTTAGCAAATGCAGTGGAAGTAGATACATAAATTACAGGGGGGAGAAAAAACCCGAACCAATCCCTGAAGTAAGGAGAACTTAATTCAGCAGCAGCCTGGTTTAAGAGTTTTCAGCCTCTTTTATTCTGGGGAATTGCACAACAATGACATATCCAGTGCAGCAGCCTGTGAGTCCGCATTTTTCAGTCAGTTTTCATGAGGCAAAAGTGCAAACCACATTAAACAAAGGTGCATTGCACTTAAACAGTCCATTTTGCATGTTTTTGGTCTGAAAATAATTTCTTAGACAGGTTTTGAGACTCACAACAACATTCTTGTAATTAACCAGTAGTAATACCAAATCATGAAGTGTTGTATCAAGCTGCAGGAGGGTATTTCCTTGTTTAATCAATAGTGATGTTCAATGAAATAACCAAATAATACTGCATGAAGTACGTTAAGACTGCTCAGGGAAAGAAACAAAACAGAACACCCACATTTTAATTTTTGAAGAAGACCTTTTTAATTTTTGAAGAAGACCTACGCATCTGTCTGAGATGATCTTTTTTCCTGATGACATCCTGCTTGTCTCTGTCTTTGGAGGCTGGGAAGATAATGCTGAATCATGGCACAATGGGAAGAACTACTTAAACTGTAGCGGAGTGAGGTTCCCCCCTGCCCCCCCCCCCCCCCCTTACCCCCTTCACTTCCCTTTTCTCTTTTTTAAATAATGAACAGGCTTTTCTGCTTAGTTAGGACCAAACTGTAACTCTGTGAGGTTAACAAGCCTTTGGGTTGACTCCAAGGGAGTTTCTGCCACACATTAGTGCTGCTGTTTTATTGTGTCACTGGTTGAGCTTTCTCTCCACTTTTTGGAAGAGTAACTGAAGTTTTGGCCCATGCTCAAAAGTAATCGAGACAGAACCCCATCACTGGAAGACACCGTTCCCTAGGTGAGAGGCAGCAAATGACCGCATTGGTTTTCAAAGCTCATCAGAATGCAAACTATAATTGATTATTTAAACCAACAAGAGTCTTAATGGAACTGTTAGCAGAATATCAGATTTCAACCGCCTGTAACATGGAACATTTTGCATTTTGAATCACATTAAAATTGTGGCAAGCAAAATAGATGTCGTGACGCTCGATAGTCACGGCAAACCATTTTACTTCACCGTGCTGCAGCCAAGGGGATAGTTGGTTACCCTACGCCAGCTGAGGAAAAAAAAACTTCTTGCAAGGAAAGCAACTTTTTCAGAAGTGCTAATTCAATTGCTTCTGCTTATGCAAAGATATCCTTATCGGGGCATCAATATTTTCATTGCACAGTGGACCTCAACAATCAATTATTTTATATACAGCACAGTTTCTCTCTTTTAATCAGTCTTTCAAGGTCTTCTTATTCTGTTTGTTATACAGATTAAATACAATCAAAAGGTAATGCTGCAGAAACCAAGTGACTGAAATTGTGCAAAACTAGTATTCCATTAATATCTGTATTTCTTTTCTTCAGCCGGTATTCATGAAATACAATATACAGAGGATTGATTCAAAGGACATGCAGTTATTAAACAGAACTAGTCTTACCAAGTCAATTTTCTATTACACTTACCTTGGCATTTTATACGATGTTCACATTTAAAAGTCTTCACATTTCTGTAAATATTCTGACCTGAGGCATGAGGATAAGTCATTGCTATTTATCATTTGAACAATTCTCCATTTAGAAGAACTTTGTTTGTCTCTGCTTCATTTTATTATCCTGGATTTTCAATTTTAAGTAGTATGGACAACATCCAGCAGGAGTGTTTTCCAGCATAGCTCTCAAATATAATCCTGTCTCTGTTATGAAACACTTCTCTGGGAACTTTATTAGCTGAAAAAATATAATAATAGAGAAGTACTGAAGAATCATCATATCTAAAACCTAGGGGTAAGAATCATAGAATCATCAAGGTTGGAAACAACCTTCAAGGTCGTCAAGTCCAAACATCTACCCAACATTACCATGACCACTAAATAATGTCCTAAAGTGCCACATCTACTTGTTGTTTGAACCCCTCCAGGGATGGTGACTCCACCCCCTCCCTGGGCAGCCTGTTCCAAGGCATCACAACTCTTTCAGTAAAGAAGTTTTTTCCTAATATCCAATCTAAACCTCCCCTGGCTCAGCTTAAGCCCATTACCTCTCAGCCCATCACTAATTACTTAGGAGAAGAGAGCAACACTCACCTCACTCCAACCTGCTTTGAGGGAGTTGTAGAGAGCAATAAGGTCTTCCCTCAGCCTCCTCTTTTCTAGGAGCTACCAGCAAAATGGCTGCTGTGATTTTAGTCTGGGTGACAAGGTGAAAATGAATGAGAAAATATACATGGCGTATAACTTGGCTAAATGAGACTACAAAATGTTGGGAGTGACTAGTCCCAGGAATGAAAAGTGCAAGGTCAGAAGAAAAAGAGAAATTCACACCATTTTTGAAGATACACAGAGAATTAACCTGTGGATTGGGCCCTTGGAACAATCATCTGAGCTCCTTGAGAGGTCAGGTTTAGTGCTTGGGGACCAAGAATATCATAATATGGTAGAGCAAGAAATCAGAATTATACACTGCGGGCTTGTAGCTGACATTGTGACAAATTATATGTGTTGAATGATTTATTTTTATTTAAGTCTCTAGCAAGAGGTTTTGTTTTCTTTTCCCTTGTTTTAAGTACAACCCATTTCCTGAGTATTTCCATCTCTTCTTCTGACTGGTATCTTTGACATAGGCTTTTCTTTCCCATCTTGTCCAAAGGCATCAAAACCAGCTCCTTGTTTCAAGCTAACCAGCACTGGACTGGAGAAAAAGAAACATTTGATTTTGCTTACATAATATGTTGAAAGTCTGTCATGTTTTTTTGTTCCAGGAATTTTTGATAGGTAAAGGCAATTGTTAATAGTCTCATCATTAGAGTTCTTGCTAGCAGTAGGTTATATATTAAATAACTATATTTAACTTCTTCTGGAGCACTCACTTATGGAAGAAAATCTTGCAGTTTCTACTTTTTTTAATCATAACCACCCGGTGTTTGTTCATCATACTGGACCTAGGAATGCTCTCTGACATATTTCTGTCCAGTATGTCACGTTTGTGTAGAAAGAATCTTTTAGTGAGTGAACATTTCCTGGTGAAAAACACCTAATTTTTGAAAAATTCCAAGCTACAGTGATTTCCACTGTTCCGGAGACACTTGAGGCATCTGCAAAACCATGTGGAAACAGGGAGAAGCCAATGTTTTGTGACTAGTGTTTTTCCAAATATATTTGACCACAATATAATTGAAACATCTATTTTTAGTGCATGACCTACATCATCTCCAAAACTCTGAGTGTTCCCATCAGGAACCCATGGTCCACAAATCACAGGGCTTCAAAAGAGTAGTTTAAATAAACCGGTATGATTTGTAGCTTCTGATTCTTTGTAGGAGCCTTCAATTTATAGTAGCAATCACAAAATAAGCGACCACAGAGGATTTGCATATTATAAACAACATGAAAATGTGTCAGAGTGAACCTTACTTGGGTTCTAACACTACTGGTGTTCCAGTGCAAAGGTTTGCTGTAGAAAAGTTATGTAGCAATGGAAGGAAAAGTGCTGTAGTCCCCAAGATGTTCCTACATTCCTAGGGAGAGTTAACATTCCCTTTTTTGGGTGCTCGATATAAACACTGGATCTAAAACCATAGACTCCTAGAATGCCTTGTGTCAGAAGGAACATCTAAACCTCATCTAGTCCAAATCCCCTGCAGGGGCATCCTCAACTAGAGCAGGTTGCTCAGAGCCCCGTCAGCCTGACCTGGAATGTCTCCAGGGATGGGGCCTCCACCACCTCCCTGGGCAACCTGGGCCAGGGTTCCACCACCCTCAGAGTCAAGAACTTCTTTCTAACATCCAATCTAAATCTATTCTGCTCTAGTTTCAAACCAAAATCACAGTCCAGTTTAAATCCCAGGAAATTCCTTCATTATCCAGGGTGGAGCTCATATTCAGAGTCTTAAACATATGTCAATCACACCCAAAATGTACAGCCCTTCTACTGAGCTTGGCTCACTAGCTGTGCTAATCACAATCTTATATTTCCCTAAAACCAGGAGGGACCTGGACATGCCAGGGACTGACAGAAGGTCTGTGTCTTCATACCCTGTATGCTAGTGGCCCCGAGAAGCTTGTCTTAGATGGAAAAACATCTCTTTATATAAACAAAGCTTGAAAAGCAACAGAAAAAACATTAAATGTTACCAAAGGAAGTAGCAAAGATGGCAGGAAGGAGTCAGCAATCCATTTTTATTGAGCGAATCTGGGAGTGCTAGTACAGTGGGACTTCAGAAAGTGCTGATGCACTCTGCTCATTTGTGGCCTGAAGGAGATTCTTGTTGCAGTATGAATTGAAAACATAAGTGGGTTCCACGGAGCTGAATTTCTGCCCTTCAAGGGTCCTACCTGCCGGTTCAGCCTCATGGGAAAAGAATCTCACTCTTGGTGTTCCACTCTTGGTGTTCTGGAAAATGCTTTCTTGCTTTCTTCTGGAAACAGCAAGGAAGAGCTTCTGCTCATCTCCTCTCTAATTTTGGGGGTTTCCAGTTCCTGCAGCCTTTTCTCAGTGCCAGAGAGTAGGTATGAATCAAGACATCGGTCTATTGTGCTGATCTAAAGGGAGTTTTCCTCTCAGAATTTCCATTCTCGCCTATCAAAACAGTAAAAGAAACAGTCTGCCTATTCAAATTGCAAAACATAGAGTAATGGGTCAGGATCCATCTTAAATTTGCCTGACAGCACCCAACACGATGGGTTGTGGCTTGGATCTAGGCACTGTCAAATTGCAAACAGTAAATGTCATGGAAAGCTGACTAAAACAGGATGAATTTAAAAAATAAATAAAATAAAATCAACCCGCAAACAACCTCAACATCTTTTATTTGTCCATAATGCATGAAGGAAGATTTTTACACAAATCATTTACCATAGGCATAAATTAATGTCTAACACTTGTCAGGGAGAGAAAACAAATTTACATGAAGCACTTTGATGTATTTGTTGACTGACCCCTTTCCTACTTTCTTTAATTAGAATTTCATATCTGGTAAAATGTATCATTTGTTTCTGATTGCTACGTACCGAAGGAGGAGGGAGAGAGTCGTTTGAGAGTAAGCTTTCACACCTGGTCTATCTATAGCTAAATATTCTACATCTATTTCATAGCTACCTTGCAGAGTGGATTAAAAAAAACCCCAATAAATTATTGCAGCATTTGTCTGACTTCTCAAAACAACTAACACCTATTTCCATAGTGAGAAAGAGGTGAAATAAGAGAAATGTAAGTCTAATTTATTTCTCACTTCTCACATGGTTTCTCTAAAGACCTTCTGTCATCTTTATGGTGGTGCGAAAATAATCAGGGAATTAGGGATCATATATTAATATATTAGGGTTCATATATTCATATATTGCTTTCTTCTCTAGACATAGCTCTAAGAAGGGGAGTGAAAAGCCACAGGAAGGACGTGGGCTCACTCTTGCTGGTGTCTGTCTTGGTGAAATGATGAGTTGATCAGATGTTAGCACTGAGAGGTGTCCTCCCTCCGTGACAGCATCATGCTATCTTAAAGCTGACTTAGGCCAACTACATGAACCCTCTGTGTGGGCCACCTCGCTCTGAAACTGATGAAGAACCTTCTCACTTGCCTGCCCTGCTGCCTGCCTTACATTCCTCCCTGCAACAAAATCGTTCACTTTTGTGGACTGTTTCATATGATTATGGCTATTTGGAGTCAAAGGCTGCTTCCAAACATAATTATTAGCCTAAGATGTATTACTTTTAAGAAATTACTGCAGCTTCAATCTCCAGTTTCCTGGTTCCCTTGGGCTCTGCTTGGTGGCAACTGAAACTCAGCCTTCCTGGAAGTGACGGAGTGGGGCACAGGACACCTCAGATGAGTATATATAAATCCATGACCATAACCTCTCTTATAAAGCATAAACACTCAGCATAGAAGGGTCTTTGAGGGCTACCAGGAACCCAGTGAAAATCGGACACTTGTGAAGCCCATTTGGCATCCACTGAAGAGTCAGGAGCAAAGCTGCTATCAGAAGAACCAAGCACTCAGGATAAAGACACCACTGCAGGTTGTAATCAGCATCAGTCCAGACTGTCTTATTGTCTCTTGTAGGTAAGTCAGCCCAGGAAAGGATTAAGGACAACCTGCCTTACAGGTAGCCCAGGAGATGACGTGATGAAGGGGACTGAGAAATGACGAGAAGAGTGATGGCAGAGTTCATGTTATTTCGAGGTTTGGCTTTATTTTCTGCAATTTGCCTGTCTTCGCTTGAAGCACTTTGAAGGAACTTGAAACAAGCCTGAAATGAAGGAGAGTTGATTTCTACCTCTTGGCTGGAGAGTCATGAAATGCACCTAGTGCATTCTCACCCTTACCAGTTTCCCACCTCGTCATGGTAGTTTAACATGGAGGGAAAAAAGGCAAGGAAAAGGCCTCCTGTGCATCTGTTTTGGTTACCTAATGGACAAGAGTAGTTCAAAATTTTAGCTCATTGGANCCCCTGGACTTGGCACTGGGGAGACCTCACCTCGAGCACTGGGTGCAGCTCTGGGCCCCTCACTTCAAGAAGGATCTTGAGGTGCTGGAGCGGGTCCAGAGGAGAGAGACCAGACTGGGGAAAGGACTGGAGGGAAAATCTTATGAGGAGAGGCTGAGGGAGCTGGGGTTGTTCATTCTGGAGAAGAGGAGGCTCAGGGGGGACCTTCTCACTCTCTCCAACTCCCTGAAGGGAAGGTGTAGGCAGGAGGGGGATGGGCTCTTCTCTCAGGCAATTTGTGCCAGGACGAGAGGGCACAGCCTGAAGCTGCACCAGGGGAGGTTTAGGTTGGATATTCGGAAGGTCTTCCTCACAGAGAGGGGGATAAAACCCTGGGATGGGCTGCCCAGGGAGGTGGTGGAGTCCCCGTCCCTGGAGGTGTTTAAGAAAAGATTGGATGCTGCACTTAGTGGCGGGGTTTAGGTGATGTGATGGTGGTAGGTCATAGGTTGGACTCGATGATCTCAGAGGTCTTTTCCAGCCTCTGTAATTCTGTGATTCTACGAAGAGCCACAAGAGTACTCCAAATCTCTCACAGCACACACACAGGGCAAGAGCAGAGTTGAAGGAGAAAAATTAATTTCACCTCTGAGTTAATTTCCCTCAGTTTTTGGCATGCCCAATGTAAGATGGGCATTCACCCAGGCTCACTGGAGGGTGAATCAGTCCCCAAGTGCTGAATAATCTCTGAAGGAGCTCATTTCTTTTAATTGGCAATACTGGGAGCCTGGACTCCTCATGGAGGAGACAAAATTAGATGCCGAAAGTTAAGTGGCGTGGGAAATCAGAGCCAAGGAGCCTGAGGACAAAAACTTTATCAAAAGTTGAGGGAGAGAAAAAAATAAAAAAATATGAAGCTTTTATGAAAAGCTGCCTTTACAAATGGATTCGAGGACTCTGAAGTTAGACTGTAGAGATGGGGTTCCTCTGTTTGAACCAGTTGTCTGTCTGATAAGGCTTTTATGTGCCTTTCATCTCCCTTACCTCCCAGTCTCTAGAAGTTGCAGTGCCTAGAGCTCGAGTGGTGCACACACATTGCACAGCTTGATGGTTTCATAAGGTGCGTGAAGAGAGGATTAGACGTTAGTCCCTGAAATAAGACCCAGCACAAACTGAGTAGCAAATATGTTGGGGTCCTGGTTGTAGGTTTTCTGTAAATCTCCTTCTACCAAGCACTCCCAGGAAAATTTTGCCAGTGTTGTTAAAAAATACCTGGCTTAGAAAGGCTGGTCACTTGAGCCCATAGATATATAGATGGTTGTAACCTAAAAACATGCAAGCCCCCCGCCCCTTTCCTGCATTTTGAGATTATTAAAAATATTTTGAGTGACCTTATCATAGTGCTTCACTTTTTTTGTACTCCTATTTACTACATAAAGACTTCTCTTTTCAGAAATGTTTGCAGTGAGACTTTTGAATCCAAATTGCCGCTTTGCCAACATTTTGGTGCATATTCCTAACTGCTTGTGACATGATGCCAACTGCTGAATTAATTATGTAGTGAATATTTAGCCTCACACTTGAAGGAATGTGATGAAAGTGTTGGCTCTCGACCCTATTTTAAGAACTTTTATTAACGAGCGCTAGAAGTACCTCAAGGTATGTTGGAGATCATGTACTACAACAAAAGGAAGTGGAGCAGCAGAACATTAAATCCTCAGTTTCCATGTAAAATGTTGAAGAAACGAACTCAATAGGAGGGATCTGGCTTTTACTAGCTTGTAATAAGGAAAACTTTAGTCTGGCTAGAAAAAAGGTTAATACCCCGGTGACACATCTTTACAACGATCCTGGAAATGTTTGATAAGAGATTTAGAAGGGCAATGAAGCTGGAGAAGGGCAACAAAACTGATGAAGGGTCTTGAGAATAAGTCTGATGAGGAGTGGCTGAGGGAACTGGAGTGTTTTGGACTGAAGAAAAGGAAGCTGAATGGAGACCTTATTGCTGTCTACAGTTACCTGAAAGGAGGTTGTAGAGAGGTTGGTGTTAGTCTCTTCTCACAAATTACAACTGACAGTACAAGAGAAAACGGCATCAAGTTATGCCAGGGAAGGTTATTGAAGACTGGAACAGGCTACCCAGGGAAGTGGTTGAATCATCATCTGTGTAGGTGTTTAAAAGCTGTCTAGGTGTGGTGCTCAAGGATATGGTGTAGTGGTGGCCCTGGTACAGTTAGATAATGTTTGAACTTGGTGATCTTAAAGGTCTTCTCCAATCTAGGAAATTCTGTCATTTTGTGATCACTGATTCCAATCATCTACTAGACTAAAAAGTGTCCTGCACACCCATCTTCTTACTTCCACTTATCCTGAGTCATGACTTCCTCCAGGTACTCTGATCTCCCTGCTGGTTACAGGCTGTGAACTCCAGTGGAGAGTTTCTAATGCAATCTTTGCTTCTCAGAGTCCCTCCTGCCATGTCTGCTGGGCCTTCTCTGCTCCTGTGACTTGTCGAGATGATGGATATACTAAATAGTTGGTTAACTACCTGGCTGATGTTATACAAATAAAGAAAGGGACGAGGGAGAACATAATTTCCCAGGAAGCAGCCTGGGATGACATTATTAGCTTCACATGATTATGGGCAAGCAACAAGTACTTGTTGCTTAATAAAGCAGGGGCAGATATTAACAGCTGTTACCAGGAGAGCGCCCTGCTTGCAATCATCAGAAATAAGCTGCTGATGGGCTGTGTAATAGAATTACAAATCAGCAAAGAAAAACTAGCACTCTCTCTGACAGGTTGGTGGAGGTAGAGACGAGATCATTATGACCGAATAAATATCACAACAATAAAAATTCACAGGGAGGGCAGCGTCAGGCAAAGGCAGGCTGCAGTGCAGAACTAATGAGCAAATTCTTGCTCAAATTCGACTCTTTAATTGCAAAATGGAGATTAATTTGCTTCGTTATAAGGCACAGCTACCAAAAACCTCACAGGCTTACAACTACATTGCAGTGCAGAGATGGTGAAATAAGATTTCTGTCAGATTTGCACTCTGGCTTGAGGCTTCTGTGTATTATTTGAGAGGCTGAGATTATTAGTGATTAAAACTCATTTATATAGCCTTCAAAG
>WEIS01034195.1:0-19960 GCA_013389965.1 Todus mexicanus | reverse complement strand
TTTGTTTTGTTTTTTAATAAATCAACAGAATCCAGCTAACTTGATGCTTGATAATTGCTCAAGAAGAGAAAAGCATGTACAGAAGTGAATTTCACCGACAGGTCAAGTCACCTTTGCTGGCAGGCTAGTGAGATCTCAATTTATCCACCATAATGGACACATACTCTTTTTCCATTTCAAACTGAAATTATAATCTAACTCTGAATACAAGCATTTATCAATCCTCTAATTTACAGTCCATTAAATACACAAAAACTATTAAGCTTTGTAATGTTCGTAAAGAGGTTCTAACCAGGCTAAAAATTGTGTCTTGATTGAACTCTTCAGGGGCAGCACTGTGAGCTGGCGACTGGATTTGCATCTGCTTTGGCCGTGATCAGAACTAGCAGGAAAGACACTTGGAATAGAAATAGATTAATCCCAAACTCTTCTTAAATAGAAGAAAGGGAGTTTTTGGAAGTGAAGATGAAGAAAGTTGGCCAAACGTTTTTTTCCTCTTCTCAAGTAAACAATGAAAATCAAAATATTTTCCATGGCTTGTTTATGACAGATGGATAAAAACACTTCAGGGTCAAGTACAGTACACAAAAGTGAATTCCTGACAGCACAGGAAAGCCTGCCATCAGCTGCAGTAGGCGACACAAGATGGACCTTTTCTTCAGTTACATTATGCTATTAATTTTCAAAGAAAAATGAAGGTGGTAACATTTACCATGAAAAAAGTCCCTCTGAGCTGTAAACAGTTTCTGTACTGAGATATGCTTGACCCTGGAAAGAGCACAAAGTGAACAAGGTGGCTGTGAGGGAGGAAAGGCAACACAGTTATAAACGCTGCCTCAGACAAGCTCCAGCTCCATCTCCACTGCAGCATTTGCATACCATGTTATTTTAATCATGAGCAATTACCAAGAAACAAAACCAGCTCATGGCAGGATGAGCACGGTAATAAAGAAAGCATTAAAAACATCAGGGAATTTCTATTAAGACCAGATTTAAGGCGGTCATTCTTTTAATCTTAATATTGCCATCATAAAGCATAATTTATTGCTACAGAGCTCAACTTTTATTTAGGTGGTTATCCTATTGGATTAATATAATGGGGTGTGTGGGGAAAGGTCATTATTTGCATTTAATCTACTCTAGTGCCAAACTAATTTAACAGTGCTCATGCTGAGCCCATCCCAGGACCTTTGGTTTCAGGATTTAGTCCCATGGCAGCATGACAAGGTGTCTCATATTGTACCAGAAGAAGAACTGAGCTTAGAACCATGTCTCAGGGTTTTAGTGATGGAAGGATGGATGTCAGCCCATCCCATGTCTACATGCAGGTTGCTCAGTTCTTGTATTGATGAACTTCTGTTGATTTTTAGCAGTGTCAAAACAGTGTAATGGGAACTGTGCCACAATCTCTTCCTCTCAGATGCATCTCTGCTCTCGTCTGGAACCTCACAGACGTGGAACAGAAAGGGAAAAAATGTGAACCACTGTTGCCCAGCTAACACTTTCCCATTAGATACTCCTTACCAGCACCAGACATAGAAGAGAAGATGAGAAATAAGAGAGATCAAACTAGTGTATATTCTCATTCATTTACATTAAGTAACTTCGCAGCTGAGCATAAACTTGGCTGCAGAATATCTGAGGAAAAAAATCACTAGGAAGCAGATTTGCTCACAGTTCTCATCTCCTGGTCCTTCTGCGTGCAAAATTCCTAGTAACTCGTGCATTTGAAACATGGATAGGATTCTACATAGATTCGCCCCAGCATCTTCAATGTACATATTTGCTCATCTAACAGAATAAAACCCAGTCAGGCATCGCATACTTCTATGTAAGGATGCTTCAAAAATACAACCCAAATTCACTTTTAAAGATGATATTTTGAATTTCATGTCCACTCTGGGAGAGAGGGAGGTTTTCCAGGCAATTTAGAGCCACTGTTGCTTCCAGGTAGAAAGAAATCAACCTGGCCAGCCAGCCAGCCAAATATTAAATGAAAGAATGGCTGTTGTCCAAAGCTGGGTTTTGGAGAGCTTCAGATTGGAGAGGCTGTGGAAAAGCTGTCATCACCAACAGATTTATGGGCTGTAGTGACCTGGCAGCAGATGCTGCTGCTGCTGACAGGATCTACTGCACCAGGGATGGAGCAGGGTGCCTTTCTGCTGTGGCACAGAAGAGACTTGTCAGATGTTCACAAGCATCAAGACAGAAGATTGTTTCTTATTCGAATCAGCATAAACTCCCTGCATGGAGACAGAGAGAAAAATGCAGGCTGGGAAGAGGTGTACTGGGTAAATAATTAAGAAAGTACGATGCTGGGGAAATGAAGCTCTGGAGAAAGCAACAGAAATCTGTCTGATCATTGAAATGAGAAATGTGACATTTAAATGACCCAGTAAATTGCCACGCACAAGGCAAGGGTGTTGTTATGGTGTTTAAGGGATTCCAGCCCTCATCCTTCAGGACATGAGGCAGTAGCTACCTGATTGAAGTTGGCCAAAACCACACACCCCCTGGCATGTTATTGCTGAATTATCTATTATAGGGATCTGAAAGCATTTTCGGAAGCATCTGGTCTTGGCTTCTGTCAAAGGCAAGACACCTCAGCAACTCTAGACGAGCCATTGCTCTGATGTGTTATGACAGTTTCTGCATTCCTATAAATGCCCAGATTAAACTCAATTTTGATTTCAGCTGAATGCTACACTTTACAAAAATAGCTCACAGAAATAGTAGGGGGAAAAAAAAGAAGAGAGGACAGTGACCTCTCCAGAAGGTTTTGCAACTGTGATAATTAAAATATAGTACCAAGGGCTTTGCCTAGAAATTATTTTAGGAAGAATCACATTAATAAGGATTGTAGCTGCACAACTGTATGATGCAATGCCAGACAACAATGGGCATTCCCAGTCAGCTGCCAGTCAAGCACACCAGAACCAGGGGATTAGGTTGGTGCCTGTTTAGTTGCATCGTGACAAAACCTCTGAAAGGTCAACCTGGATGGCACCAGTTCTTAGTAGGCAAGAAAACATTAAGTAGAAAGCCTGGCTGGATGCTAAGTTAGCAAGTTAGCAGTGCCAAAAGAGCTCCTAGTAAGAACAATAAAATGTTATCCCTGGGGTTTGAGCTAAAAAAGGGCACTGAGCGATTCCTGAAAAAGTGAAAACTCTCTTGATTTTGAATCTTTGCAAAGCAAAGTCCACTTGAAGCTGTCACCATAATCTTAATGGAAGCTTCGCCTCAAATCCCTCACAGCCTATATATAATGTTCTGATTTTAAAGGTTAAACAAGCAGTAGAAACACGAGGTAATTAACCCTTGTCTTCCCCTCTCCCAAATTCCAAAGCAGTTAAACCTAAATCAGTTAAACTAGTTGGAGGCCAAATTTAAGGTGGTAGCTGACAGCTCATGGGAATGCTAATGGAAAAGGAGAAAGATCACGAAAGCAGGAACTCAACTAAACTTGAAAATAATGTCTTAGAAGATTTAACTCATCTCAAACTTGTAGCATCAGTCACTTCATGAAAGAGAGAGAGACAGAGAGAGAGAAATTGGGAAGAATTCTCACTGGAGAACACTTTAACATACATGAACACATGAGGAAAGTGTCTTGTTCCCATTTGCTGGTCTGGTCTGTCAGAACAAAAAAATCCCAATCCAAAGAAATTTCCTCCTACTACTTTATCAAAATACTTTGTTTTACAACATGCTGGGCAAGATCATTTACAGATGCCCTGAGTCCTTTTTATCCCATGCAAAACCTAGGAGTCACAGCTCTCTTCACTCCAAAAGAAGGGGAATTTATGCCAATTCAATTCACTTCTTTTTGAGAAGGGAAAGCATTTTTCTGTACTGGTGTTTTCATTACAGCATCTTCTTTTCTTCACAATGCAAGGAACACAAGACACCTTTTCTATATCCCAACATAAGAATGGCCCCCAACACAAGAAGGACATGGACTTGTTGGAGCGGGACCAGAGAAGGCCCCAGCAATGCTGGGAGGGCTGGAACCCCTCTGCTGGGAGGCCAGGCTGGGAGAGTTGCGGGTGTTCAGCCTGGAGAAGGGAAGGTTCTACAGAGACCTTCTTGCTGCCTTTCAGTACTTAAAGATGGTCTACAAGAAATCTGGGGAAGGACTTACTACAAGGGCTTGTAGTAGTAGGACAAGAGGTGATGGCTTTAAAGCGATAGAGGGGAGATTTAGATCAGATATAAGGAAGAAGTTCTTCACTGTGAGGGTGGTGAGGCACTGGAACAGGTTGCCCAGGGAAGCTGTGGATGCTCCATTCCTGGAAGTGCTCCATTCCTGGCAAGGTTGGACACGGCTTTGAGCAACCTGGAAGGTGTCCCTACTCATTGCAGGAGGGTTAGAACTAGATGATCTTCCACCCAAACCATTCCGTGATTCCACGTATGGGTGAATTGCCAGACAGCAGGGAGAAAGACCCACAGGTTCAGAAAGACACATGGGACATATACAGAGGGAGGAGGCAATATTTTGCTGTAACATAACTAAAGGTATATACATTTTCAGTATGTGACTATTTTCCTCAGCTTCCAGTGAAGGAGTGACTTCCAAGAAACTACCCATATGTAAAAAGCTAAGCGTGTGCCTCACCATGCTGGGACAGACAAGGAGGACAGATTACTTATTATTGCTCGGGTTCTCTTATTGTTTCCCTGACAGGCTGCCCCTCTCTCTCTCTCTCTCTGTCTTTTATCAATGCAGCTGCTCAGTGGTATGCAGCCGCTCTTGATTTATGTCATCTCTAAATTTGCATCACATCAAGCTGAATGACTAGGTGACAAAGTTCTGGAGATCCAATGACTTCACATCTGTCATTGACTTAGTCTGTTTTCCTCTTCCTCAGAGGAAAGGCCACATAAGATGAATGACACAAAATTAGTGTCTTTCAGCCCTAAGGAAGAAACAGAACTTTTCCCAGAGAGCTTAGGTTCAACACGGCATCAATCCGAGGCAGATTTACAGCTCAAGGAGATTCATGGTTTTGCCATCAATAAAGGAAGACAAATTGACTTACTTACATTGTCTGATTTTTTTTCCCCCCAGACGGTCTCCCTAACGAATACGCCAGGACTCACAACTCCCTGTTGCATAAAAATGAACGACCTCTGCAAGATACCTCTAAATCCAAGCAAGAAAATGCTGGGTGGTTACACATGACCCGCTTTGATGACGTTGGTTATCTAAAGCTCCAGGCACCTTCAGCATTGAAGGTTAACAACAGAATAAATTACCAGAAGTCACAGCCAGAAGAGGACAGCCAAAAGCACAGGAATGTTACTCAGAAGACTTCAATACTCTCCATTCCTGCTGAGAACCGTAAGAAATATTTTAAGCTGCCAAAGCTGGAAAATCAAGTCCTAATGGATAAAGGTATCAATACACGATGTCTGGGTAAGGCTTCAGGTTCAGAACAAAACTGGGAAGATCTGCATGGGGATGGGAGTACAGTTTCCACAAACTGACATGGAAGAAAACCCATGTCAACAGTCATGACCTGCATGAAAGGAGAAATCATCCAGCCATCAAAGTAAGAAAGAAGCTTAGCATGCCCAAGGAGACCCAGCCAACTGCCCTGTGATCACGATGCCTTGGCATCTACCCAACACACTCCTCGAGCTGGAATGTCCCTCCAAAAATGTCCTTCTGCCAAAGTATCTGTCACTGAGGACATCCCTTCACTCTTCTTGCAGAAAAAACATTTCCCTTAGAAATGCAAAGCCAACAGGCAAATGTTAAAAGAAAAAGGGTTATTTATATCACAAGAAGCAACTCCACATAATTTTAAACTTTTGGTCTGCATTATGCCTCATGTCCTGGTATTAAAGCTGTTAAATTAGGTTATAATTCTGTCTATTGACTCATAATTTAATCTTCCTAATAGCATTAGGAGTGCAGCAGGATCCTTCCAAACTAAGCATAAGATGATCTGTTCACATTTTAAGTGTGTTTTCATGCAAGGTTACTGGTAATAATATAAACAAATCCTATAGAGTACAGGTAGCTTCAATATGTTATTTACTGAAACCTGAATATAGACCCACTGCCTCATCTAAGGTAGACTTGAAGCTTTTCAGGAGACTTCTGCAGAAATTATTAGAGATGAAATTAAGTGTTCTGTAAAAGCATAGTATTGTTCTGTAGAAGTGATTCAGATGTCCTGCTGCAGTGAGCAGAGGGTACTTCTTACTCCATGTAATTGTAAATACAGTGAAATGAGTAAAGAATTAAGGGGCAGGCACTTGGCAGTGGTTCAGAGAAAGCAGGATGAGTTCACTTGTTCACCTTCCTCACATTCATTCTGGGGCAATCTATGCAATGAAAACAGAATGGAGTAACCAGTGAAGTGCCTGAAGCCCAACGAAGACCCTCTACGAACACATCCAACCACCTCCTACTCTGTTGTCCCTTACTTGCCCTTTCAAGTAATAGACCCCCACTATAGGCAAACTCTAAGCAAAAATATTTATATAAGCAAACATAAGCTCTTGTGAACATGCTTTTCTAAAGCAACCTCAAATGCCTCTTTTGGATACGCTGCTTGTAAGGATCTTGTATCAGTAGCAAAAACAGAAAAAGCTTTTCTGCCTTTTATAAGTTTTTTTATGCCAGGGATGAAGTCGCATGCATTTAAAAGGTCACTGCATGTTGGAATCACTGTGCACAAGCAAATATTAAAAAATAGTGAAGAAGAACCAGGAGTTAGGATAAGATGAAGGCAGAAATTTCTACATTAGTAGGTTCCTGTAGTTACGACACATCAAGAAAAAACAGGTAGAAGAGCACGATATATTTGGGATAGCACTATATAACATTTGGGATAAGGACTAAAGCACAGAATTTACTCTTCATGTGGTGTCAAAACACTCATATTTAAAGTAGTATCAGTTACCATTTCCACTGCCCATGTCCATTTCTTATCACTCACCATAGAAAACAAAATAACAAAACCCACTGCGCCCCTTCAAGATAGAAATTGCATATGTGTAAATAGATTTTTCCATAAATGACTCTGGGCATGTTTGAAGCAATAAATCATCTCCCTTTTTCATCTGTTTCTATCTCCTTTTAACGTCTTGTTTACTTACCTTAGCAATACATTTATTTATTTATTTTTAACCCAGGCTAAGGAAGAGTCCAGGATTAATTAATTAAAAAAGCAATTTTGGCTTCACTGGCAGCCCTGAGGGACCCCATTGTAGAGAGCAGGAGGTGAGCACACAGTCAGGAACCATATCCCTTCTCTCATGACCTCCAGTTTTCTCGACAAACAAAACACACCTCACAGAGCTGTAAGATAAAGGTCTGGGATGATTTTTGAGGCCACAAAGATTCTGAAAGTCATTTTTATATTCTTTTCAATGGTATTAAAAAAGAAGAGACAGCACCAATCCTAGTGCTATAAATGACTTTGTGAAGAATCTCTCCTGATCTTCACACCCCAGACTCTCTGTCACAGGCGCAAGTCTAATGTTTTCATTCATCATCTCGGCGCAGATAAAAATGATCCATTTTTCTGAGGAGCTTATTGTCTTTGCATTACTTCTAAACACAGAACCTTATCTATCCAAAGGGGATGCCTCGCTCAGCCATGACTTTGTCACTCTCATTAAGCTCTGAATGAATTTTTCTCAAGTTTTCTTATCAATCAAGATAATTGCTTCTTGCAGGAAATCCAATCTTCTGTTAACCACATCATTACCTGGTGATCAAAGGCCTCAAACTCGGTGTAAGCTGGAATCGCTCAAATCACCCAAGAGAACAGAGAAGTCAAACTTTATAAACAAATCTTCGCAGGGCATTTCCATTTTAGCAGCTCTTCCCAACTCAGTTTGTCAGATACCCTGAGCTATATTTAAGAACTAAAAATACTTCTGCATCATAGTTTCACATCAGGCTTTCAAGCCATAAAAGATGATGCTAGCCTTGCAAAGGCCGTGTAAGATGAGTACAACATGCAAAGAAGGAAGAAAAAAGTCTCTGGAAGAAGTGGATTTTAAGTAGAATATTTTAAGAATAAAAGAGAATCCATACAGAGGGGCTAAAAGGTCTATTGAATTGAAATCCTCCCTACCTGGGCAAGGAGGGGACAGTGATACCTCCTCAGAGGAGTCTCCCGGCCATCAATAATCAGCAGCTTTCCTGAGCTAGGCCACTCTAGCTATATTTAACAGCCCACACTGGGTTTTTCTTTTGTGCTCCCATCCAGCTGATGGATGCTTTTAGCACATGCAGTGTCTCCATCTCTGTTTCACCCATGAGTGGCTTGGCTTCCAAGCTAATTCAGACCAGAGATAAAATGCTTGACTTGGAAACACAGGAATGAAATTAACAGGATTGGGAAGCAAGGTTTGGGGAGCGCTGGGAGAAGGAAGCTTGCTGTTCTGTTGGTGCAGATGACAGAAAGATTTACCAAGAGGTGCCCTACTTTCAGAGACACTAAATGTGTTGCTCTTCTACCAACACAACTGACTGGTGCTGTATGCTAATCATGCCGACCTTTCATGAATCAAAAAATTACTATTTCATGTGTAAAAATAAATTAGCATTTCCAGTACCAGGCAATATTTTTACCAGTGTATAGTTCACATCTTTATATTAAACATTAGAGAAGAAAATATGTTAATATAGAAATCTGTCTTATCGCAAGGATCTAGGCAGAAGTCCATGTCCTATTAAGCTGGCATGAATGCCATTATAGACTTCAGTGCAGCCAAGATTTTGCTATTGGTTGTGGTGAAGCTGGTGGGAAATCTAACCAGGTCCATGAACAAAATCAGAAAATTCCTCCCCACATGCAAATCTGATGTGACTATGCACACAAAGAAAAGTATGCATTAAATAAATCCCCGTAACTATTTAGCTTTATGTATATATGGACTTTCTGTAAACTTTAATGTGTGAAAATACACAATTCATCCAGCCACACATCTATACACCTTCCAGTTCACCCCAATTTTAACAGCTACACAGATGCTGGGTGCGAAGGAGGGATACTGGACGATGATATCAAACATAATCAGGTCAAACTCTGCTCTCTCAGGGAAACCATGCTCAAACTTTCTCCCACCTTGTGTCCCAATCCACACAACACAAGCAATTCATCATATTGCAGACCTTATTTTGCACTACAGTAAGTATTCCTCAGCCTGTTAAGCTGTAGATTAGTTTTCCTCGCCTCTGAAGCCCATTACATTCCTGGAATGGTTACTTTCTTCCTCTTTCCAAACCTATCCGCTTAATAGAATAACTCCAACTGAATATAAGAGATGGAAGGGTCCTTTCCAGTGCTCAGAGTATCTTTGATCAGTATTTGATTAACACTGGCACTTCTCCTGATCACAGCTAATTCATATTCATAACACTCACTGGGCTATACTGAGTTACAGCTGCCACCAAGAAACTTCCAGGTGATGAGCGTGAACCCCCCGCCTCGAGCCATCTCCGATGTTGCATGGTGAGTTGAACAGACCAGGCAGTTACACACTGAGCAAAGATATCCACAGCTTGAAGATAATGGGGTTTTTTGCTTCAAGCCTTCTGGAAAAGACTCGGAGAATACCTAAGGCAGATCTAGGAGCTAGGACAGCCTGTGCTCACTGTGAAGCTGGAAGGCGTTTTGCCTCTTGCAAGGGCTACCTGGCACCAAGCTTTCCAAATGTCCACGAATCCAGATCCAGACCCCACATCCACTCTGGAAACTGCCACAAATGCAAAGCTAATGATTTATAATGATTTACANTAAATATTCTATGATTCTATTCTATTCTATAATTACAGACAGATCGCTGTTCCATCACTCTTCCCCTCAAAAAAAACCCCCCAACACTATGATTGAAACACAATAATCACTTTTATGGAGGCTTTTGTAAAAAGATCAGACAGAAAAACAGAAAATATGTTACCACCAGAGAATTGAGGCTATCTGCCGGAGGACTGAAGAACAAGGAACTCAAGGACAAGGGCAGTGCTGAAAAGGAGACACATGAGCAAGCTACACAAAGTCACTAGCCACTTAATTTTCCCTTTTACATGACCTAAATCTTTCCCTTTTATCTCCTGCTCTGGTCTCATAAGGAAAATAAATGCTGGATTTCTGGATAGCCTGCATTTGCACAATGACTATATTTAAGCCTGAAAAAGATTTTTGGGTGACTGCAAAATTTGAGGACATGTTTTGCATTAAAAATAAGATAAAGGCAACCACAAGGTTTTCATCTTTTCGGAAGTGGAATTCTCCACAGCTGGTGCCCATCCAAGGCAGGAAAGGATCGCTTTCCACGTGCAAACCCCTCTGCAGGACCTGGGGAAGTGCCTCCAGGATGCATTCCAATTCTATTAGCTATGAGGAGTCAGTCATTAGCAATAGACTTGGTCTGAGATAAAGAGCAGATGGAAAAATCAGAATAAAGATTCCAAAATATAACAAAGTAGTAGCTTCTCTTAAGTGGAAAGAAAAGATGCTGCTATGGATGCATTAGTACCATGAAGAAGACTGGAGAAGATGAGCATGTCCAGACTTAAAACTCAAAAAAAGACTGACCAATTACTATTACATGGAAGATATTCACAAAACGAGTTTCAGTCTTGTCTCTATAGCTGAAAGTGAGAGATGGACCCCTCCACAGAACACATCAGCCAAATCTAACCTTGGGGCTCTGAACAGCTTCCAGCAAAACCGATCTCTTTCCACCAGCCTAATAAGCGATCAGCAAGAGCTTGGCCTTCCAAACCTGAGCTTAGCTTACACAGCCTCATGCACTGGAAGCCTAAAAAAGCTGCTTCTGGGGACGTTTATTCCATTCCGACTGGCATCTCACATGCCTACAGTAATGACAGGTTCTCAAGAAATTATGTTATTATACAGTGAGAGCTTTATTTTATCATTTTTGTTAGCCTCATCCATGTGCTGTTATCCCCACCGGGACCTCAGTCAAGGATTTGGGCTCTATTCAGTACCAAAATACACTCTTAAACAGTGAGAGTAGGATCCCCCAAACCATCACCCCATTACTATATGCTAAGAACATGCCGCTGACATTTATGCCTGGTAAATTAACATCTTGATTTTTTCACATGACTCCAGCAATGTGTTTACAGATGCAGAATGATGCCCGTGTCCTCTTATTCATGAACGTTATTGCTGCCGATGTGAATGCTTCATATACAAATTGAGTTTAAAGGTGACGGCGCACCCTTCCAGATGTAGTGGCCCTTTTAATCAGCCAAATAAATAATGCCGTAGGTTCATTAACAAGGTTTTAAAAGTCTTTTGGGATGACAGACAGAAGTCAAGCATCAAAAATATTCACCTGAAACTTACTTTTTCTTATGCTGAATGTTCATTGCCTATAGTATGGAATTATCTGTAAAGCTAATTCTAAGGTAAAAATAAATATAAAATTAGTGCTGAATAAATGATTACTTCTTTGCTGCTCATGCATCATATAATTAATACCATGATGTGATCTAACATGTTAAGGAAATAAGAATTTGCCATCAGCAGGCTGAAAGAAATTTGTTTATTAGTTTACTGTGATTCAATTTATGAGAATGTGCTTCATTGATCTTTGCAAAAGAACTTTAATTGGAAATGAATATCACAATCTATTTATCACATCACTAAACCCAGCCTGCTACAGTTCATTTAAACTACACCTGCCACTTAATTATTTTTTTTTAGTACAATAAGAAGCAGCTCAAAAGTAGGCTCAGCAGAGCCCTGTTTTAATCAAGGCGTACCTTGTGTGCCCTCATGGAACTCTGCTAGGAGCTGATGGGATTTTGTGCGGTGTTTACATCAGAGCCCCAGCTCAGATGTGGTGCATTTTGATTGCTACTTGCCACATGCAAAGTAATTTCTCCTGTGCCTGAAAGATCTAAAATCTATATCCAGCATGCAGATTCAGTAGAAGTATTTAAGCACTTTGGACCACTGATGGTCCTGCCCTAAAACAAAGGCAAAAAGACCAATGCGAGCCTTTTTCACCTCCCGTGTGATCACAGGAGATTTAACCTGGAGCACAGTGTCATGTCTACCTAAAGAAGTGAACCAAGAAAGAAGACAACAGATATAATGCCCTCTATAATACCCTCATGTCCTCATCTCTATGTTTCAGCAAGTCAGAGCAATCCTAAAGGTCTCTGAGTGTCTGCAAACTCTAGGCTTTTTCCAAGGACATACATCACATCTGCCACCTTTAGTACTAGGTGGGGCAAGGAGTCCCTTTTGGGTGGCTGACTGGGGATGAGGAATGATTTGGGTCCACGTTTTGTGATAACACCATTACAGAATTCACAAGAGAAGCCCCTCCTGCCAAAAGACCGGGGGAGATTTTTCCTCCAAAATACTCGTCCCACTCACAAGTTACACTCTGTTCCCTTCTTCTGTGCTTACTGTGGGGCCAAGATTTAGTCCTGATTTAGTGACGTTCCTCAACAGTGAGCTTACTAAAAATGTATAGCTCTTCCTAATGTAATATGTTTATCGTGATTAAAAAACAAGATGGCAATGAGACACTGTTTTCTCCTCCATAAAGCCTTCCTCACCTGAACACAGTGTCTAATTAATAGGATTCTTTCACCATGATGACCCTTTGTTTAATATTTTAAGAGATGCTGAAAAAAAATAATTATTTTACAAGTTATACTCAGAACGTTATAATTTATCATTAAAGATGTTTTGTGGAGCCAACATCTGACCCTGCATTTTGTGAAAACGGAACGCTCTAACTAATGCAGAGTTATTGTGGATTTATCATGTCAGGAAAACATGGGATTGTAAAGCTTCACTGGGAACTTTGCCCTCTGGCTTGTCAGACTGTCTCTGACAGAATTATTCTTTTCTTCTAGAAACACTCATTTGTCAAAACTGAAACCGCTCCTCTGAATGAAGAGGTTTCGGGTGATTCTTCAGACCTGGAAAAAAATTTAGGTATGACCAGAAAGTTTGTTCTGACCTCTGTGGGATGAGAAATCTCAAAGGGAGCTTTCCTTAAAATCACTTTCCATTTCGAGATCGATTTTTGCATCTATTTCCAACAAGGTGAAACATAAAATG
The DNA here is from genome assembly GCA_013389965.1 of Todus mexicanus. Lineage (NCBI taxonomy): Eukaryota > Metazoa > Chordata > Aves > Coraciiformes > Todidae > Todus > Todus mexicanus. The sequence continues at coordinate 6,875 of WEIS01034195.1, read as the reverse complement.
AAAAAGAATAGAGCTTGTAATGAAATATTTTGAAGATATCCAAAAAAAGTATTTTGAAAATATCCACAGTATTTTCAACTGGCCACATGATTCCCCCCCACACCCTGTATGTAATGTATGACTAGTACGTATGTAGTCTATTTTGACTTTAGCAAGCCTTTTGACAGTCTCCCATAATATCCTTGTAAGCAAGCTCAGGAAGTGTGGGCTAGAAAAACAGACAACGTGATGGATTAAGAACTGGTTACGCAACGGAGTCCAAAGAGCGGTGATCAATGGTGTCAAGTCCAGCTGGAGACCTGTAACTAGTGGAGTCCCCCAGGGATCAGTGCTGGGTCCAGTCCTGTTCAACATCTTTATCAATGACATTGGTGATGGGACAGAGTGTCTTCTCAGCAAGTTTGCTGATGATGTGAAACTGGGAGGCTTGGCTGATACACCTGAAGGCTGTGCGGCCATTCAGCGGGACTTGGACAGACTGGAGAGCTGGGCAAAGAGGAACCTAATGAGGTTCAACAAGACCAAGTGCAGAGTCCTGCACCTGGGAAGGAATAACAAAATGCACCAGTACAGGTTAGGAGGCGATCTGCTAGAGAGCAGCTCCATGGAGAAGGACCTTGGAGTCCTGGTAGACAAGTTATTAGTGGCACAGCAATGTGCCCTTGTGGCCAAGAAGGCCAATGGTATCCTGGGGTGCATTAAGCAGAGTGTGTCCAGCAGATGATCGAGGGAGGTTCTCCTCTCCCTCTACTCTGCCCTAGTGAGACCTCACCTAGAGTATTGCATCCAGTTCTGGGCTCCTCAGTTCAAGAGGGACAGAGATCTACTTGAGAGTCCAATGGAGGGCTACAAGGATGATTAAGGGACTGGAGCATGTGCCTTATGAGGAGAGGCTGAGAGACCTGGGGTTTTTTAGTCTGGAGAGGAGAAGACTGATAGGGGATCTAATTAACATGTATAAATATATGAGGGCTGGGTGTCAAGAAGAAAGGGACAATCTCTTTTCACTTGTTTCTTGTGACAGGACAAGGAGCAATGGATGCAAGCTAGAGCACAGGAAGTTCCACCTCAACAGGTTGCCCGGAGAGGCTGTGGAGTCTCCTCCTCTGGAGACTTTCAAGACCCGTCTGGATGCGTTCCTGTGTGACCTGCCCTAGATTCTATGGTCCTGCTCTTACAGGGGGTTGGACTCGATCTCCAGAGGTCCCTTCCAACCCCTAACATTCTGTGATTCTGTGATGATTGTCAGACCTCAACCAGCAGTATTCTCATAGGAAGGGACGAGTGGTTTCTATTCAAGTCTACTCTCCATCCTGTGAAGAGAGGGCTCTCCAGCCAGTACCCAACACGTCAAACGCATGAGGAATGCTGGCAACATGGCCAGACCCTTCGGAAGGCCGGGATCTGCTGAGGACGAAGGCAGCCCTGTGGTCTGAGGGATGAGTTGTGCTAGTGCCTCATCCCATCAGAGCTGCAGGGGAGGGAGTCCCTTGGCAGCGCCCATTTCTCCTGACTTTCTGCATGGGCCGATGAGTTGGACCATTACATTAATTCTCCTGCACTTAAATTGTTCCCTGCTGGCTTGTGAAAGTATGATTAATATTCTTCAAGAATCTGTTATTAATTCTTTGTTACAGTGTTAGTTGCACAAAAGGCAAGGGAAATATTATGTCTGGCTTGTTGCACTTCACCAACCATTTCAATAAATATCTTAAAGAACAGAGGGTGTGCAGAGAACGAAGAGTACTGGGGACTGCTTGCATTCCACACGCTGCAACAGATCACCAGTCTGTCTGATTTAATAAAAAAACAATACCGAGCAGAGTTAAATCACAGCACTGGATGCTGTAAAGCATGGGATTGTGAATGCGCCTTAGTATATTCAGCACTGAGATGGATATGCATTATATATGTTATTTATTTTAGCTGTGTAGAGGAAAAAAGGTGGTTTTTATATGCTATATTATTCTAATAAATATCATGGTTCCAAAGCAAAATTATGAATGGTATTAAAAATGAAGNAGAAGAATTCACCAGTGAGTAAATACAATGCAGCATAGTTACGAGCTCTTGTGTTTTTCAGCCAGGGTACAATCATACAGTTTACTCAAAAGACTTCTAATATCCTCTGGGTACGTTCTGCATTTACAAGAACGCTTTCTGTTGTGAGCTCTCTCTCCTCCCTGCCTGGTCCTCTACGCTCTTCAAATGTACTTTGAGGAAAAAGTCTGCACTTGAAAGAGGATGGAGCGGATTCTTGGAGAAATAATTGGTGGTTTGAAGTTCTAATTTTGACCATTCTCCCTTTCTCAGATCCTCCAAAGTCCAGACTCTGCTGATGCTCAGAGCTATTTTTCAGCTGAATCTGACTGGCATTGGATTGCATCTTCTACTGCTAGGTCCATGATTTATTTATTTATCTTCTTTCTGGCTATTAAAGAGAGGGAAAATATAATAACCCATGTAAGCCAAGCTATCACTTTGTCATTTTTACTTAAGTCAATTTAGCAAGGCACTCATTTTAAAGACACTGTTCTACCATGGTCATCCAAGTACATGTGACCATATCTAGCTAGTGTCACCTCTGCCCACTGCCCCCAGCATCTCTCTCCTGGCCGTATGGAAAGACTAAAGACAGAAAGAGCTGATTTTGCAAAGTCACTAATTGTTACACCTCACTTTAACAGAGCAATAATCTGGAAGCAACGTGAAATCACAAGTGGACTGTAGTACTATGTGTTAATGTCAACTAATTAGGATTTCAGCTATTCCACCATCAAGCCAGATGAGATCCAGTTCTGCTATTTATTCCCTGCAGGTCACAGATTTTCAACAAAAACACTGAGGTTTGGGTGATATTTAAATATTTATGTATAGAACTTTGACTCTTTGAGACTTCTGCAACATGGGGAAAATTCATATTGGAAATTCAGTTAAAACAAAAGTCAGAGAGATCTTTTATAGGGATTATTTACTTTAAAAGGACTCAGATGTAGTATCTTAAATCCATTTGTCATTGATACAAACGGATTTGCCTCCTTCTCACTTTGATCAGTGAGGATTTGGTCGTTTGTGAGGGAGTAAAACTTTCCAAATGCAAAAAGAGGCTGCTACAGGTTGTGTTTGTGGGAGCACCAACCAGCGATAGTGATAATGTTTGACTGATTGGCTGAACTATGAAATCAGAGCTTGCTTTGTTCAGAGTATTAGCACATTTTCTTTTCACTGAGTATTTATTATAGAAGATGCACTGTAAAAAAAAAAAAAAAGGAAAAGGAAAATGATAAAGCTATTGGGATTGAGATCATGAGGATAGTGAATCAAAGCCAGGTTCACTCAGTTAACTGCTAACAGAAGTTTGTATTAAGATACATTTCAAAGCAGTCTTGGGATCTGAAAATAAACTGTCTAGATAAGCATCTGAATCAGCTCAAGAATGCTGCTGTTATGACTGAGAAAGCTGAAGCTTTACAAACAAAGGTAAATGGGCTAATTCGAGGTGGAGGACTGGATGCAGCACCAGTCCCAGCGAGGAATGGATAAAAGAAGCCTGCTCTCCCCATACAAATTACTCGCGCTGAAGTGGATTACAGGAGACACACTTTCTAAAAAAAAGTACTGCTGAGTGAACACTCCTGAGATGACAATAAGATGAGAACTTGTTCTCCCAACCCCACTCTCCAACCCTCTCTTCCTCCCAGTGCGTTGGCAATCTCAAGAGCTCTCAATCACTCCTTTCTGTTAAGCACTCGCTGTCTCATTTCCCTCCTGCTCATCATTTACCTGCTTCAGATACTCTTTTGTTCCCTTAACAGCACATTAAACTTTACTTCCCTCCCCCTCGATACCTAACCTCATCTTCAAATATGACCTTTGCCATCCATTGCAGTGGAATCCTTGCAGGTACAAGTATCATGTTAAGAGGGGGACTTGAAGTGTTTACCGATGCAGCACTCTTCTCAAGGCACACAACGCAGCGCCCAGGGAAGCAGCAAGGCAAGGTTGGAGCAGCACGAGGTGAAAAGGTCCTCTAAGAAGTAACCAGACACTCTGTCTTTTTCTTCCAGACTCTTTGCCAGCATACTAAGGAAGGCAAAAGTCCAGAATTGAACTGTGCAAACACGAATGTGCTCAAAGACAGACATAGATTACTTCAGAACATGCAAGAAATAGTCTGTGGTCTTGATCTTTATTATGTGTCATTTTAAACAAGTCTTCAATCTTCATAAGCACACATGAAAACCCCTATGGTATCAGATACCAAAGGTGAGGTACATCTCACCTCACTTGAGCTTCCTGTAGGATATGTCTAGATTATAATTGTGATTTATTTAAACTATTTTTGGATGATGTGAATCATCATTCAGAAAATAGCTCTTTATTTCCCCAGAGACCTCAGAGGGAGCAACTTCTAGATTATTAGAGTCAGCTGAGATGGAATTCTTCACAGATAGATGAATAAATCACACAAACTGTACAAATTGGGAGGACAGTATTTTGCCTGATTCTCAACTGAGACATGTTAATTGGCTATTATTTGCAAATTACTGACTTTGCTTAAACATATTTATACAACAGAATGTAGTTGAGACGCAACTTCTCTTCTTACTTTGTTAATTACCAATGTTAATTCGGTAAATTTTGGAGAAGCAGGCAGGTATAAGTTTGAATTGTCTTTAAAGATAAAGATACAGCTTTAACACTATTCTTTCTCCAAGGATGCATGGTTCACAGGAATAATTTATTTTGTAATCAGTAACTGGTTCAGTCTTAAATAACTGATGATCTTCACACCACAAAATAATCTGTTCACAGTCAATGTAACAGCCAAACCTGGCTGGGAAAAAATGTGAGGAACTGTAGTCACAGCTGACGCAAAAATAGAAGAAAGATCCAATCACATAAAGCAAGCACTAGAGCTTTGATAAAAGAGTATGTTGAACACATTTCAGAAACAGTCATTCATCAGACAGGTCTGTGGGAGTCTGCGCTGACATTCTGGGTTTAGATAAACTGTACAGGTTATGATCTGTTTCTGGAAAAAAAAAGGAATTGCTACTTCATCCAGGATATAGACTAGAGAAGGCTTTTCGTATAATTCAAATGAGCACATAGGATAGAGAAAGAGTAGGAAAATTCTGATTCAAAATCAAATCCAAGTAGATAAAGGGACTGTGCAAATGGGGCTTTATATTGCATGGTGTGGGTCTGAAAAGATGTAGATTAAACATTCAGAGCACCTCCAGTTACAGGTAAGCAACAGGAATATGTTAAATATGCAAGGGCCAGATTCCAGCTACTTTACTGATCTTTGATTAACAGTCCTCCTTCACAAAAACCCCCCTTGAATTAATGAGTCTGCTCTTAAAGTAACAACATCACATCTAGTGTCCTTACGAGTTGATATAAACACATTCCAGATGTCTGGTAAAGATAGTCCCTCCTATCTGCAACTGCACAGTATTGAGTAGCTGTCATCATTATATTGATTATTGTTTAGATTACAGATGCGCGTGAATGAGAGTCCCACAACACGCCCAAGTAGAATTAGCTTTCTCATGATATCAAAATGATTAAAAAAAACCCCAGGATTTTTTTGCTTGGGTTTAACACGAAGATGCCTTGACATTTTTTAACATAAAGGTTTACTGCTTATTTATTCCGCTCAAACTCCTAACACAAGCAGAGATGAGTTCTAAATGAGTTATAATCTCTTAAGAAAAGATCCAGAAGCCATTGTAGGCAGCTCCGTAACTCACACGGCGATGTTCAGACCAGCAAACCTGACTGCAGGCTCCATCACACAGGAGTTCCTCTATGAAATACGCATTGAATATTGGCATTTCATAGTCTTAGAAGACACAATGAGAAAGATGCACTTGATCATAGGATAACTGAGGATCTACAGTGCAAGTGAAGGAGCATTAATGCCTTTTTCAAAGTTCCTCATGCAACTTCACCTGGAATACTGTGTAAAGTGTAGTTTAACAGCTCAGTCTAAAGGAACAGCTGGCAAGCCCAAGGAGACGATCACGGAAATGAGGAGCCTAAAAGATGCAACATAGCAGATCAAAAATGGGGTCTGAGTGAGGATAAGTCTAGTGCACTGATAGAAGCTATGAGAGTAAGCACGACATTTTGAGTGAGAGAAGAACATCCAGGAAGACAATGTCATTGAATAAATGTAATCATGAAATGAAAATGATTAGAAACATGGGGTCTTCAAACATCTGTCATTACTGCACTAAGAATGACACTACAACTTTTGTGGTTTACGATGTAAATTGATCTTCAACAGGAGCCAAGGTGAAACCAGTACACTATGCATCCCTCTGAAAAGTATGGAATAATAGGCCACAGGAAAAGTCAGGTTCTTTCTATACGTAAGAATTACACTAGCCTATTTCACAGGCTAGCTGGAACCAGTGGTTTCCCAGTATTTCCAGTGGAATATTAAATATATGCACATGTATCCTCAGTATTTCACGGAGATTTTCACTTACATATGTTTAGTTAGCTTTCAATGACTGAAGATTACTAGGCACACCAAGATTCGCTTGCCATCCAACCTTTCCAAAGGTTGGCAAGTTAATGGATCTAACATTTTGAGAGGTATTTTATCCTTTATACCTTCCTATTAACTCTCACAGAGGGGTGATGGGAAAAATTGCTGCAAGGTTCCACCATGTGATTAATTTATCTCTAGAAAGAAAAAAAAACATTTTGGCTTGGGAGGGAGAGGGATTGGAGGCAGACAGCATCTACAGAGAAGTTGGAAAGGCAAGCAGGAAGGGAAAGACTTGAAATAGTGATGTCTTGGCAATAAAATGCCAGCCTATTTGAATCTGAAGTCAATGAAAAGAAAAAGTAGATTA
>WEIS01034193.1:7039-33817 GCA_013389965.1 Todus mexicanus | reverse complement strand
CTGGTGAGCCCAAGCTGCTCCTGTTTGGTGGCGGCTGAGAGCCAGGAGGTGGTATCCTTCATCTCCTGCTGCTGAGAAAGGAGCTTGGGTGTTATCCTGGCTAATCCTGGGCATTCAGCAGTAGGTGATGGATCTGGGGTTTCCTCTGGGCCAAACTCATGCTAGCAAGAGATGGGGACAGGACAGCCCTTTTTCTTCTGAGGCAGTGGCTGAAATCCAGCCTATACCAGGGGTGAACCTGCGTTCAGAGCAAGTGGGAGTTCTGGAGAAGGATCCCTGGAAGGGATCTCAGCTCAATCCCTGATAGCTCTACAACCAGGGGAGAGTGTTTTGGCTCTCCAGGCAGTTCTCTGAGAACAGTCACGGTCACTGCAGCGAAGGGATGGAAACTTCAGAGCAATAGGTTTAAAAAAGCAAAATCCTCGTGAGTTGCTTGGCTCTCACTGAGCAGCGTGGGAGCCAGACTCCCCTCTCAATTGTTTTGGGACATTGCTGCATATCAGCGCACTCCCTTGAAAGCGGCACTGCTGCGATGTGGGGATGTCCTCTCAGTAGCATTTTGCCCCAGAATTGTTACTGGCACGTGGCTTTTCACTCCATTTCCTTCGGCATTTGGCAATGTCCATGTTTTGGGCAAGCACTAAACATTAACTTAGATTTGTACTTAGTAACTTGGCGGTGTGTTTGGAGCCCAGAATGCAGGGAGGGGATGTGCTCAATCCCCTTCCCCTGGCTCTGTCAAAGGTTTAGGGATTCCAGAGCAAAATAGTTTCAGTGAGTACGCACCAGCATTCCCTGGGCGCACACACCTGTGCTTGGCTGATGGCTTATCCAGGTACCCACCAAATGTTGCTTTCACCCACCAAAATCTTTTATTTCCTTGGTTAACGTAACCAGGAGGACCTTGCTGATTTGAAAGCAGAATGAAAAACCTCCTCAGCAGAAATCAAAGCCCTGGAGGGGACCGGTATGTACAGGAATGGCATTAACAACTAATCCCCTCTAATCCAAGATGACATCCTTATCACATGAGGGCATAAAATGTAATTAGACTTATATAGGGCTGTCTCCAGAGCACTAAGCAAATATTAACCAATCCATCTTCCCAGTGCTCCTGTGGGGACAGCCCCGTTACCCGGGCTGTGCACTTGGGGAAAGCGAGGCATGGGATGGTGTGGTTAGCAGGGTCCTTTTCAGGAGGAGGCCACACAAACTTTGCATGCAAAAACTCCAAGTTAACCAACCATTTATGACCACTGGGAGGTCTTTTTGGGACATGGAGCACATCTTCCTTCAAGGAGATGGTGAGTCGCTGCTGCTTCCCTGCACTTCCAGGATCCTTCCACAGCTATTAGGTATCTGCAAGGAGATAAACCCATGTTCAGACATGGGCTTCCTCTATTGTTAAAACATATTTAAAAGATACCCAGCGATGGCTCAATATCATTTAATCATATTCTAGCAGTAGAGGAGCTCTGTTAGTATCAGGGTTTGTTTTCTAATCTGTCTTGTGCCCCAGATTTCCCTATCTCACAGATGCTGCAGAAGGCACCACTGCAGGGGGGAGCTTTGCTGTCCTCCCCTCGGCTCTCTGAGGTGAATTGGCCCCAAGATGGGTGATGTAACTGATGGCCCCTGCCTGCAAGGAGTGATGCCACTGCCCTTGGAACTGAAGGCAGTATGCAGGCTTTGCAGCCTGAACTGAGGTCTCCATTGTCTCTCATGCTGAGGGTACCTGGAGGTGGGCAGGGAGCTGAGCTCTGCTTCAGACACTGCCTGCACAGTGCCTTTCACCACGCTGTGTTTTGTTTTGGTGGGGTTTTTTATTTAACAAAATACAGGGCCTGATCCACTTTGAGCAGTAGGACCATTCGCAGCAGCTGAGGATGTGATCCTCTTATCAGCGTCAGTTAACATTGAGTGCCCTTGACCAAGAGCTGCTTTTGATGGAGGAAGACACACAGCAGCCACTCAATTTCTCAAGGCCTTGGGATAAGGTTATACTTGTTGGGCTGCCAGTGACTTCTGTTTTATAAACAGTTGGATGTATTTGAGTGAAGTATAAATACCTGGGTTCTGTCAGTCTCTAAAATCAAAGACACCCACCAAAAGGCTACTGGCATTTGAGAGACACAGTTTAGTGGGCTTCTCTTTGGTCGAGACGTGGCTGTGTCGCTCCTTAGTCTGGAGGACGTTACCTTAGAAGATCTGTCACAACATACACTTATCAGAGGGCCTGGGAAGAGCTGCACAGCGCAGGGTGAGGAGGGACAGTTGTGGTGTCCTCTGGGTGCTTCCCAGCTCTGAGTCACCTCTCCTTGCTGCCAACTGCTCGTGCACCCTGCAGGAGCCAGTCAGTGAATGTTGTGTTTTATTTCCCCTTGGGACATGGGGAGTGAATGATACAAAGCAGTGAAGTTTAGGATTTGTGGATTTGTTTGCTTTATTAACTAAGTTCCAGACTTTCTGGAATAGAAAAGAAAATGTCGTCTGCAGAAAACTTCAAACTTTTCCAGGCACGGCGAGGGAAGGAACATCATCAAGGCAGATAGATGTTGAAGGTTTATGGAAAGCTGTTTTGCCACTGGTCTCCTTGGAGTTGAGACTATGTTATACCCTCAGAGGTAGTCATACATCATCGGGCTGATGGCAGGATCCACCCCCAGCCCTCCCTTGGCTTCTCCCCTCGTTGTGCTGGCACCACCAGTTGCCTGGTCCCAGTGAGACTCTGATCCAGGGACTGATCAGGCTAAGAAGCAAACTGAAGGCTGAAAAAAGAAGCCTTTTCTTCCTCATGGAGAAGGACNTGTTTTTTTGTTCAATGGGTTTCAACCTTTTTTTTTTTTTTTTTTTTTTTTTTTTTTTTTTCCTTTTTGACTTCCAGGAGAGACAGGAATCCCCCGGAAGTCAGATCACTAGCCATCCAGCCAGCTCAGTGCAATCACTTTCCACAGACCCTGTAGGAGCTACCGGGGCCTTTGCAGGAGCCTCTGGGTCATTGGCTGAAGTCTGCTGCAGTTTGATTTCCCATCTGGGAGAAGCCATAGGATTGCATCTGCAACTGCTGGCATCTACCTCTGCTGCAGAAGAACACCTCAGGTCACATTTATCCGTGCAAAGCTAGGCTGAGCTGGAGCTGGCAATAATGCACCTTCAGGCTGGTTCAGGCAAAGAAGGGATGGCCTGCAGTGAACGACAACCTACACCCAAGCTCAAGCAAACCCTCAAAACGTCAAAGGGGCGACAGTAGGAGATAAAGCTTGAGACTGAAGTCTTGAGGCTCTCACAAAGGAGAGAAAGGGCAAGTGAGTCAGTCCTGCTGACCCATAGAGGTGGGATGGGATGGAGAGACGATACAAAGCAGCTGCTGTCAGCTCCAGGGTTCAAAAGCACATCCCAAAGCAGTAAGTGGTCATCAGCTATGGAAGCAGCCAGGATGAGAACTGCAGAGCCGTGTTCCTTGTGCTTTGTGTCACTGTGAGGGATCTTGCACAGACCCTGGACACAAATGTCTCTGTGCCTGGGTGATGAACAGATTTTTTTTTTGTTGTGAGTATGTAGGCACAAAGGTGTGAGTGAAAGTGTGTTTCTTTTTAAAATATAATAATATATAATAAAATATATTTATTATATAAAACATAATAAAATTCCTTTCCCCTCCTTGTCTTGAGACTTGCTCCATCACCAGCAACCACCAGGTGAGTATTTCCTACGATCTCCTCAGCAGATCTTCCCTGTATAAGGCTGATACTCTCTGTCTGTAGCTACCCATGTCCTGTGCTCCTACTTGGTTGTATTAAAACAACCAGGGGAAGGTTTAGAACCGACATTAGGAAAAACTTCACCAAAAGGGTTCTCAAACCCTGGAATAGGCTGCCCAGGGAAATGGTTGAGTCACTGTCCCTGGAGGTATTTAAAAGGCGTGTACATGTGGTGCTGAGGGACATGGTGGACTTGGCTGTGCTAGATCAACAGGGATTGTTGGACTCAATGACCTTAAAGGTCTTTTCCATGCTAAATGATTCTAAATTATAGATTCTATGATTCTAAAACACACTTAAATTTTTTTAAATTTTTTTGTGTGTCTCTGAGCTAGGAGATTTGGCATCTCTCACGTCTTCCTTAGTATGCGTCACGTAGGCAATCTTTGTATCTTCTGTGTAGTTAATCAGATTTTATGTTTTCCTAAGTGCTACTAGAAAGAGCTGTGGTGGTAAAATTATTAATATTTAAGTTTGAGAGGTCTGGCTAAGAAATTATCTTTACTAAAAAGCACATTTCTTTTGACTAAAAGGTGCCAGCCTGTGACTGTTCCCAACTCCCTGCTGCTGAGCTGGGATAGCATCCTGTGTGCCATTCTGATGGCCTCCACCAAGAGCTATCTCCCCACATTGTCATGTTATTTACTGTTTGGTTCCTTAGATTTGGACAGTTAGAAAGCTACTTAAGGAGTCCGTCCTTCCGTTCTGTAAGTATTATCACAATATGAGTTTTCTTCTGGAATTCCCTATAGATTCCAGGTTATGCTGAACACTGCCACTGATGGTACAGGCCATTCTTCAATGCGCTTTATGCTTGGATTTGCTGGATTAAAACCATGTAATTTTACTCACTGCTATGATTAGGATAGTCCAGAAAAGAAATGTGCAGGCAGAAGAACTCAGGAATAATTTCTTTTGTGTATTTGAAGAACAAAAAGCACAGGTGGTATGTATAATGACAAAACCAAAACACCAGGCACTCCAAGTAAATGGAGACTATTGAAATGCAGATATGAAGATTAGATATAAATTTAACTGCATGACACTGCTACGTAGATTATGCCACTTTGGTTTGTTCTATTTATTCATAATAAAAATAATGGTGCCATCTCACGTAATAATCTCTGTGATTGCTACTGCTAGCACCAGGTGCTATGAGCTGGACACTGCTGGATGAAGCCAGCCTCCCGTTCAGTGTTACTGCCTCCCTTCTGCTTGTGTTACAAGAAGTCCCTTCCCAAGAGATGTTTATAAACTACAGTCAAGTTTCTTAACCTTGTTTCGATAAATGAAGGCAGATGTTTGGCAGACGACGTCTGATTAATCGCCTGTATTTATAGAAAGTGGGATCTCACTGGCACAGTCCAGGGGGTCTAGGACACTGTGCATCCTCTCCTAAACAGATGTTTACATTAGGTCAATAAGAAAGGCAGATCTACACCTTGTAAGCACCTAAAACTACAACAACCTTATCCTCCTGTTTCACACTAGTATGTGTATTTTTCACATCTTTAATGCATCTAGAATAACCTATTCTCAAGGCTACAAATTTCTTTTACAATGGGTAACTTGAACCTGTAGCACAACTCTTGATTTAACTATGCTGTGATAATACCATTGTTTAGCTGATGCCTTATAAACAGACAAGTCAGGTGGCTTATTGTGTTCCCTGTGTCAAGGGCAGCCTGGAACATGTCTACATTGTATTTCAGTGTTGGAAGCACCCATATCCTGGGTTCTGTTGTTTTATGGACTGAGTAATGTTCCATTTATATGAACATATGCAGAAGTTGAGCAGTAATTTTGTGTCATCCTGGCTCTAGAGATGGGAACAAAGAGGATTGTGAAGAAGATGGTTTGTGCATTAGACTTTTTAATCTCAGTTAATTGATTGCCAATTTATCTGAGGTGGTTAATAAGTTTGAAGAAGCTCATGGGATGTCTGTCTCAAGACATAATTATTCTGTCTTTCTTTCCTGGAGCTGAAACTAAATGTTTGTTAATTGGCACCGATTGATTAAAGTTGAACAACGGAAAATGTCCTCTGAAAGTCTGAAACTTGTCTTTACTATGAAATATGGGAGCGCTTCTAGCCTGAGATAAAATCCTACTGAAGATAACGGCTTCTGCTCAGTACAGTGAGCTCTGACTATATCCTGAATGTCTGTTGTCTCTCTAGTCCAACAGCTGTTCTGCAATCAGACCTAAAAGAGACGGGAAATAGGTTGTTACTGCCACGATACAGCTAGCAGCACTGAATACTGTGCATCTGAACTGCCCCTGACCTTTCCTTGCTACATCATGGGAAAAGCTAAAGCAATGGTCCCCAGGCGGGTTTTGCAGTGAGGTTAGTTCTTTTGCTATGAAAACAAACTGACAAGCCTTGGTTTGGGAGGAGGACATAACAGTTCCGTGCTTTGGTCAGTCAAATCATCTTATCTGAGGATATTCATTACAGTTTGTGCCCTCAGACCGCCATCTCATCCCTCTCCGGGAAGTGTTTATGAACACCACAGGGCTACCTTAGTAGTCAGGTGATTTATATATTAAAGAGATTTAAATTGGTGCTGATTTGTCTCAAAAAAATTTGAAAAAAACAATGTCTTAAAACCCTGCAAAGTACAACTGCCCTGGGTCATGTGAGAATGAGTTAACAATGACAAATGTCTATTGATTTTACTAAGGTTATTGTAAAGAAAAGTCAATGTACCCCACTGCTGCTGTGGAATGATAAAGGGTCTGATCCTTCTTCCACCTACGTGGCTTTTACATTTGTGTAATTCCACTAATTTTTGTCAAGCAATTCTTCAGTTTATCCCTGTATGCACAAGAAGAAAACAAAGCTGCAGACTTCGGTATCGCATATTCCACCTGGAAAGTGGTGACCTCTCCCTGATCTAACTGTAAGACTGATAAGGAGAACCAGACTATATAGACTGGGACTCGTGACCTTAGGATTTATTCACAGATCTGTCACTGCCTTGGTGATGGGGAGTCAGTTTGTCCTTCAGTTTCCTCACCTGTAAGGTAAGACTACTTGCTTGTTACTTAACGGTGGTAGGATATTTGCACGTGTAGGGTGCATTCACACTGTGTGTCACCATGTGATGTTGATACAAATGTATGAACTTGCCCCACAGGACTTGCAGAGATGAGAGGTGATACCTTGTACAAGCAGGAAATCTGGGATATTGGGGGGGTATACAAAGGAATAGTGAGGAAACGAATGCATTTGTAACTATTCAGTAAAAATGAGCCTCTACTCACCTCACTTCACCTTCCCTTACCTTGCAGAAAACTTGGGATGTTTCCTTATTAGACTTAGGAATTGCTGCACAAACACAACAAAAGTCTTTGTGTTTATAAACATTAAGGGAATAACGTTATTAGAATAATTGTACAGATTATTGTCACTACAAAATTGCTTTTATGTATGGAATAATTACAGTCAGACTGTATGCAGCTAATACAAGAAAACCACACTCCCTTTTCCAGTTTATCTTCTTCGTGGTTATGAATTTGTTGTGTGAATCCTCTAATTAGATCATTTCTATAAGAAAAACCTCATTTGATGGAAGAGTGCTTTGAAGCAAAGACCAAATATAATAATGATGCTCATTGCTTTCTCATATTTTGAGTTTTTATAAGTCATAGTATTTGTGAAGGACTAGTGGTCTTGTGAACCATAAATCGTGATTCTGCTAAGGCATAAAATCTTTTCTCAGGGACTCTGAAAGGCATTTTGAGTACATAAAGTGTCTTAAAATATTTTCCTTTCAAGGAATTTACACTGTCTCTAAAGTGTTTAAGAGGAGATGAAGGGTTCTGTAATGTAATTCTTCATGCTTTGTGCTGTCCTAAACCAGATAAACATCCTGGGGTAGAGCATTTCATATCTTTCTACATGATCAGTTGTGTCTAATTATTATCCTGGAATCATTTCACATTTGAGGAGTTAACACTGGAGAGGATGCATTGGCTGGTCATTGTTGCTTCACCAAGTCCAAATGATAATAATGCCTTTTCTCCAGAGTTAAAAGTAACCACTTCTCAGATTTTTTTTGCTTAGAAGTCTCAATGGGGCAGATCACATGCAGTAGAGCAGCATGTAGACCTTTTACCATGAGCTTCTTCGGAAGCTGGGAAGCCATGGACGTGCTTGGGTGTTAACTGTGTGGTGAGACCTGGACATTGTCTTGAGCAGGAACAGGTCTGTGGGGCACAGTAAAACCTGTGACAGGACTACAGTGTTCCTTGCAGCTGGATTGCATAGACTGTTGAAATGTTGGTGGGAAGGGACCTTTTCTGGATATCTCTAATCTAATCTCCATCCCAAAACAGGGCTAGAGCCTACACTGGATTGATTCTTGAATACCTCCAAGGTTGAAGATGCCACAGCCTGTCTAGTAACCTGTTCCAGTCCTCTGGAGAAGAAGATTTTCCTGATGTTCAACCTAATACCCAAGTCACAGCTTGTGGCTGTTGCCTCAATAACTGCTGCTGATGAGAAGGGTTTGGCTCCATCGTTTAACTGCCTTTGCACAGCTTGTGGGCTGCTATTACGTCCAGTCTTAACTTCTTCATCACCATCAGACACAGCAAGCCTGATGCCCTCAAGCTTTTCTCACAGGATAAGTGCTCTAGGCCCTGAGTGTTTTAGCTGTTCACCCGCTGGATCCTGTCCAGCTTCTCCACCTCCCTCTTAAGTGAGAGGCTCAAACAGGTACAGTCTCACCAGCACCAAACAGAAGGTCCCTGATAACTTCCCTTCATCTTCTCCATTATCAAGAGTGGTTTGCCTCCTTTGTGGTGACAGGGAGCTGTTGTCTCCTATTTAAGTTGACTTTCAAGATGACCCACACATCCTTCTCAATAAGGCTGCTCTTCAACCAGTTGTTTTCCAGCCTGAACTGGTATTTGAGGTTATTCCAGCTCAGTGCAGACTTCATATGTCTCTCCTAAACTTCATGAGGTTGTTGGCCTCAAGTTTCCCAAGGTCCTACTGGATTGAAGCACAGGTGCTTGACATGCCAACTGCCCGACTTAATTGGCGCTGTCTGCAAATCCATTGAGGGTGCCTTCTGCATCTTGTTCAGGCTTTTCAGACTCTCCTTCCATGAGGAGAGGACACAGCCTTGGTCTGTGGGATCTATGGACTAGACATCTTCTGGCACTCCTTCCTGCACTTACACACCCACCTCCCTGGCAAAGCTGTTTCAAGCAGTCCCCGCTGCAGCCTGGCCCCAAGCTGCTTCATCCTTCCCTGTTTGTGCTGACACCAGTGTTTGGGGCAGGGTGGCAAACCAGACTGGTGGGCAGATGTGGGATACATGCAGCCATCACAGATATTTTTGTCTCGCCTACAATTTTTTATGTTTGGCTTGGGTTTTTTTGCTGCAAAGCAAAGCTTCCTCAGACAACTGAGTTGCGAGCAGAGCTGGTTTGGTTTTGGCCCTGGGTAATGGTGCTTTGTCTCCGGCCCCTGCTCCCTGTAAAGCACCAGGCAGTGACAGTCTCCCTCGCCCTTCCAGCCTGGTGGGCACAAGGATGGATGTATTTACACCGCTCTGGGCAGGACAGACGAGGCTACAAGTGGCAGGCAGCACACACGGTGACCTCAGGCAGAGAGATCATAGCTAACCTCCAAGACGAGTACTGGGTACAGCTGTTTGCAGAGTCAGTGTCTGTTGCTGCCCAAAAAGTACATGTTATTTTTTTGCTTTTTTTCTTTTTCTTTTTTTCTTTCTTCTTCTTCTTTTTTTTTTTTTTCCAAATCATGTGTTGCTTTCCTACTAGTGCTGTCAGCTCTGGAGGCCTCTTTTGCAGCAATGTAAACACAGCTACTGTGTGTGCTCCATTGGAGAGAGCGCTGGTCCCCCTAATTGCAGCCTGTAGCTCACAATGAGACAGCCAATGCCAATGGATGTATAATGAGCACTTAAAAAGTGCTTATTTTGTCATCCAATCATTGATCATCCTCATTGTGTTAATATGTTTTGTTTCCACAACAAAATGACTTTAAAAGAAATGTTCACCAGGAAGAAAAAAACCATGTTGATGCTGCTGATAAAATCAGGACAGTCAAAATGATTAATATGACATTGGGGAAAGCTCGCAAATGAGACTTAATTTCTGTGGCAAAAAGACCTCGTGGATTCATCAGTGCTTGGCTGCGCCTGGAAATTCAGTGGCAGCTGGAATTTGATGGTGACCTCTGATAAGCGAGAAAATGGTGAGGGTTTTAATGAATTACTTGAATAAGAAAATAAATAAGCCAGTCTGTGTGATATTCTTCCTGATATTTGTTTTGCTATTAAGTTCAGTTAATGTAGTTCTCATTGTGTCAGGATGATTGTGTTGACAGCACATCACAACATGTGAGCATTGCCGGCAGTTTGGCTGTCGGGGAAGGGGACACATCGCCTTAGACACACAAGGTAGCACGGGGAGGTGCTGTAATACGAAGGCATTTGGAAGCCTTTGGCGAGGCAACGTCAGAGATCATAAAGATAGAAAGGGTCCCCATAAGCATCTTTGTTCTCCTCCGTCAAACTGGCCACTAAATTAATTTCTTTGTGTTTTTGTTCATTTGTTTGTTTGGGGTGGGGTTTCGTTTGTTTGGTTGGTTGGGTTTTTTGTTAAGAGGAAAATTTCATCTTGATTTACATCTAGAAAATGGGGATGGTGAAAGGGGGCTTAAACCACAAATTCTGGGAAAGCTGCACTCATGGTTTATCAGTTCCTTGCTAAATTGTGCAGTCTGTTCTTAGCCTTGGTTTATTAATTTGCCATGTTTATTTCCTGGCTCTTGTATCTTTGTTGTGAGATTTAGGAGCATTTGTTATGAAATGTTGATTTCCCATGTGAGTATTTATAGACTATGCTTGAGTCACCTGTTAATTTTCCTCTGAGTAAAACCAAACAAGTTCCTTGTTTCTTTCACTCCAAAGCACATTTTCAAGACCTTGTTCACTCTCATTTTTTCCAGTTCTCCGTCTCCACCTTCCTCCTTCTCATTTGTAACACTGAGACCACACTCATACTCTTGGTGGTAGTTGTTGCCCTGAACTGCTGGCCACCTGCTATGCTCTGAAATGCTGTTCAGTAGAGGGCAATGGGAACCCATCTAGGCTGGCTTCCACCTGAAGTGTGGAACTGCAGAGGATGGATGAGGAGACCTTGGGAGTCAGTGGGCTACCTGGGAGAGCCTGCACTTGCCACTGGAAGCTGTCCCAAACCCTGCCAAAGGCAAAACAATGATCTTCAAGCTTTTAGAAGAATAGGGGTTGTATAAAGGCTGTTCCTTTCTTCATTCAGAACATCACAGTTGATTAAAACCTTGGGGTTTCCCTTCTTTCTAGTTTCTTGTGCCTTCAGGATTTTCCAGCAAAGGTAGAGCAAATTAACCAGTTATAGTACAGCCACTCTTCTTGGTTATCTTGCAGAGCCTATATTTAAGTATAGTTCCCCTAAGGATCCCCAGGTCAGAGGCTGGAAACCTGTGAATCAAAATACACCCAGAGGCAAAATAAAAAGCACCATGGTGTTGCTGGGTTTGTGTTGTTTTTTTTTCTTAAAGCATATTCGGTGCTTGGGTGACCATCCCAGTAAGTTTTCCCAAGTCTCTGCAGCTCATTTCAGATCCCTGCAGTTCATCCAGACAGGCTGTAACTCAATGGCCCATACATCAGGAGAGAGCTGGAGTAATCCCTGAGTAAACTTGACTAATGCCACAATGAGTTAATGACGGATTTCGGAAGCTCTTCAATACAGCATAATGATCAAACCTGGTCCACTAAGTTTATTTTGGGCTTCAGAAACACAAAACTGCTTATCTGATGTAGAAGCTCTTGTTAGGACTTTCAGAAGCAACGCAGATGTTTGTGGTGGAATTCATAAAGGTATAGAGATGCTTCGTTTCCTTTGAATTCGGTGGGAGTTAAGTGCTTAATTACTTTTACTGATCTGAGCATTTACTCAGCCACCTCTGCAGTGTTATAATGCTTCCATGCTCACATCACTTTAGCCCCTTGGCTGATGGAAACACCTTTTTCCCACAGGAGAAAGGGAACAGAATATGTGACTGTATCTCAGTCACTTCAGTGCAAAGCCTAGTAGGTTGGCTCTAAGTGCTGAGAAGCTGATCTAAACCTCTTGACTCTCCAGCAAGCAGATAAAGGACACACGTTTTCCTCTCAGTGCTTAGCTAAAGGGATTGTAATGACCAGTGAAGCAGCAGAATGAATTTTTGGGGCAACAGCAGCTTAAACTGAAAGCGCAGATATTAATGGCTGAAGGTTTTGTGTTTGGGTTTTTCTTCTGTTTTGCTTTTAATCAAATGCACTTACATACTTAAAAAATATCGTTCCTCTTTATGGCAGCTTGAACTCGCTGGCACAGCACTTTTGTGCCCAGGCACAAATGTCCATAGAAAAAGCTACTTGTTTTTAAAATAGGTTTTGGTGGGGTTTTTTCACAAAAAGTATCCCAAGGACCCTTCACAGCATTACCTCAAGTAGAAAAATCCATCAAACGGAATATTCACTCAATCCCTTTTAATGGTATGAGCAAAGCATTTTACCATGGGCAATTGAACAAGCATCTAAAAAGAGAGATGAAGAGCAACCAGCACAGCAGAGGGAAAGAAATGACTTTCATCTGAGAGGGAGTGGGAGAGCAAAGGGAGGTTTGGGTGAGAAAGCTGTGGTGGTGAAGATTTCCTTGCTGAGGGGCTGCATTAGGGAAAGAGGAGGAGCAGAAACTCAGTGAGCAAGGGAACCTCAGAGAGGACAAGATGAGGACTTGGTCTGTATGATGTGGTGGATTCTGAAGATGAGGAGAAGATATTTGATGCCGTGATGCAAACATGCTGTGGGAAGAGCAGGAGTTAGACCAGAAGAGGGCTGAAATTTCTTTCAGGAGAGGTAGACAAAGAACAAAGAAGTCTGTCGTCTTTTTTTCTTTTTTCTTTTTTTTTTTTTTTTCCATCAGATTTGGCTAAGAAAGGGATGGGAGGGACAGGAAGATTTAGAAGACAGAGCTGCTGGCAGAGTCTCTGTGAAATTAATTAGCAGATCTCACCTTATTTTCTACATTCAGCAACATGCCAAAAAGGAAACAAATGAGATTATTTAAAAGTCATTTTCCCTTCAATATATTTACTTTCTAGAAAGATAGTAAAGAAAATATTGACATGCCAGACTTGACAGGATCTTTTGTTTTGTATGGTGTGGTCATTTACTCTTATATTTCTCCAGTTGGTTCAGCAAACTCCTCAAACTGTGGAAGGATATTTACTGCTTAGAGAAGTCCTTGGACACCTCAGCAAACTTTGTCTTGTTTCTCTGTCCAAGAGCTATATATAGACTTTGCTTAATCAAGGTCTGAGCAGCTGCTGCTGCTCAGTTGTGTGAGAAGAGCTAAATATCTTTAAGAGTATAAAAAGTGACAAGATAACTCCAGCCATTTTGTTTTGAAAGATCCAGGTGTTTGTCTAGCTGGGTAGTAACAGAGGAATGAGAAAATACCTTAAAGGCACATTTATTTGTGGTATTTCTCAGTCTGAAGCTGACAAACAAGCAGCTATAAATAATTCTTCTTAAAAACTTTAAGACTCACGGAACCTCTGTGAAGCTACTTACCCTTCAGGTTACCTTGCTCTTCACCTCATGATACATCAGGATATGAGCTGTCGATGCCTATAGTTATCCTGTGTCTGACCCTCTCAGGCTCAACTTAACAATGATTTATAGGTGCTATGACAATATCAATATTCTATAATCATAGCAAGATAATAAAAATTTCATCTGACAGTGAAATGCCACCATCTTGGTTGTAAAATATGGCAGTTACCTAATAATATTTGCTGACATCTACCCTGAGCAAACTGCCTTTTTTCTCAGATGTATTTTGACCAGGAAGCTTGAGAGTAGGAAGACTTCTCCTGTGAACCTATTGGAAGATGTTTAGTGACTCAGAGTAATTAAGGGTCCATTTCCATTCCTGCCAGTGGATAGACAATAGGATATTACCAAACAGAGAACCCCCTTCACCTTTTTGTTCCCCCTCCCCAAACTATCAAACATGAAAAGGATTGATAGGATGGGAAGATGCCCTAAGGGGGGTGTTTGTGTGTATAAAAATGGTGCGTATGGACAGCCTTGTAGGTGAGGATCAGGATCTGCAATTTGAAATGGTAAAGCAGCTCCTTACTGAGTAGTGGAATTGGGTTAGGAAAGACAGAAAGTATTTGGATGGGTTAGGGGTGAGTTTAGTCCCTGACACACACAGTCCTCTTGTTCCTGCATGTCCTCCGGCAAATTACTTTGTCTCTCACTCTCCTGCCTGTAAAATACTTCCCTGCCTTTAAGTTCACCCGAACAAGAGGCACAAGCTGGTACGAGACAGACAGCATGGTGTTAAAACAGTCAGCAGGCCTTCAGTAAATTAAAAAGCCCCGAGACTTAGAGGAACCTGAGCAGTGATTTCACACTCAGCCTCACTGATGTCAGATGGAGCTGCCAGGACACCTCCACAGCTTGATGTGAGTTGGCTCACTTTTAAAAAACATGGGCAATTTGGAGGATGGATGGCAAGTCCCAGCAGAGCTGGGGTTCCCTCCATGCCCCCAGGCCCCAAGGAAGACACCTGGGCTTCACTGGGGGGTGCAAGCTGCCCATGCTGCCAATGGCTGGGTTTATAGAACCATAGAACAGTTCCGGTTGGAAGCGACTTTTAAAAGTCATCTAGTTCACCCTCCCTGCAGTGAGCAGTGACTTTTTTAACTTGACGGACAGGGCTCTGAGCACCCTCAACCCGATCTGAAATGTTTCCAGGGATGGGACACCCATCACCTCTCTGGGCAACCTGTGCCAGTGTTTTACCACCCTCATTGTAAATAATTTCTTCCTTATCTCTAGTCTAAATCTCCCTCTTTTAGTTTAAAACCATTACCCCTTGTCCTGCTGCAACAGACCCTGCTANCGCAGCCGTGCCCGGCGTGGGCAGCCCGGCTCGGCCGCTTCGCTCCTTCCTTCCCTCCCTCCTTTCCTCCTTCCATCCCTCCCTCCCTCTCTGCTGCCACCGGGCCTCCGCCAGCCCCAGGGACCGCGCCGGAGCCGGACCCCCTCGGCGCCGCTCAAGATGCTGTTTTGGCACACGCAGCCGGAGCACTACAACCAGCACTCGACCGGCAGCTACCTGCGGTGAGTCCCTGACACACGTGGGCTCCATCCCCTGAGCCGCCCATCCCTGCGCTGCCCGGCGGTACCCGCCCGGGGCTACCGCTGCCAGCTCCTTCCCACGCATCTGGCCGCTTTTCCTTTCCCTTTCATTCCTTCTATCTATAATTTCTTTCCTTCTCTTTTTTTTCCCTTCTAGCTCCTCGTTAGACAGCTGTCCGCAGCTTTGCTTTAATGCTTTTCGCCGCTTTCCCCCTTGCCCGGGGCTCAGGTAGCGAAGGGAGAAGGTTGCAAAGTTCTGTCAGAAGCCTGCGGGGAAAAGTCTGCTGGCAAACTTAAGAGGGTGTCCAGTTTGCTCGGGGTTTCTTTCTCTTCTTTTTTCGACGATGGGTAAAACGCTCAGATTTTCACTTTCCGAACTTGTCTAAACCAGCTTTTTCCTGCTTCCGCACAGTTGCGTTTAATTAAATGTGCCTAATTTAAGCACAAGGGCTGCTAAACAATAGTCTGTAACATGTGTAGCACAAACCCGTATGTCCTCCCTCCAAAAGACAACAAAGCAAGCCGCTTTGGGAGTTTCCTTTCTGCTGGGGGGGCTTGTGAGTTGTTATTTTTTTTTCTCCCTGCAAATGTGAAGCTGGGCTCTCAGCTCGTGTCAGTTGCTGCTGCTCCGCTGAAGTGCGATTTCGCTGAGTTGCAGCGGTGGAGAACCCGACTGGCTCAAGAGTATCCCCAAATAACCACTGTTGACAGAACGCTGAGTTTGGCCCGCAAAGCGCTTTGGACACAGATAATGCTTCCCTTTCAAGGAGACGTGCGATCTTAACTATTCTTGCTGCCTATTCCTTTGCAAAGGAATTTTAACCAAATAATGATTTCCCGCTATCAAATGATATAATACTGTGAGATTTGTGCTGTCTGGCAGCTTCTCCATTTCTTCATGCGAGGTTCTTCACCTCCTCCCTCTGTCCCAGTAAGTGTTTTAGCAACATGCGTGTGGCAAAAGTCTTAACTCTCTCTTGCTTTGTGCTTGCAACCCTGATTAGTTTACGATGGTGAGAACAGGAGTAGCCGAGAAGCATCAATGTTGATACTTGTGCGTACTGTCTCTGCATTAGAGCGCCTTTATGGTGCGCTCAGGTTGCTTCATTAACTCCATGGATTTGTAGCATGAGTGCTACAGTAGCATCAAGTCTGGGTCAGGCTTGAGCCCACAATTCAAATTCCTCTTAATTGGCCAGAAAATACATTAGATTATTTTTGCTAGCTTGCTGGTAGCTGGGACAGTCAAAGCATACTTGATTTGGCAGGCAGGTTGCTAGTATGAAGTTAACCTGATGGTGTTTTAGAAACAAACTTCAGCTTTAGTGAGTGTTCTGCCACTGTGGCGTTTTTATCTGTGACTGAAAGCCCTCAAGCCAGTTTTATGATGGCAGTTGCCTCAGGTGTTTCAGGGAAGGTCAGCTGAATAAAACCCTTGGTCTTTTGCAGGGAGCTCTAATTCTGGCCAATTCACTCTCCCTGGGAATTTGTCAAGACATGCATTTGTAGAGGGGTGTTACTCTGCTGAGCTGTCTTTCTAAAGGTTCTCCAGACCCACTTGTAGTGACTGTGTAGAGGAAGCTGAAATAGTGCAACCCGTGAAGCAGCTGTAGGAAAAGTTTGTTTCAGTTACACTTTGCAGAGATTAAAGGCTTTGTGTGTATCCGAGACACCCGTGTAAATTCTGCTGTGCCTCAGTGGTATTTGTAGTTACAGCAAGATGATACTGCAGAAAAATTCTCATAAATCTTTGTTCGTTTTTATGGAAACCCAGTATGTATTTTATTCTCTGTTCTACCAGCTGACTGAACTTTCAGATAACTTTCTCCCTTCCCAGGTAAGACCAGAACTGTAAAGCTTTAGCGTAAGGGTGAAACTTGGGAGAATTTTAAAGATTTCCACATGAATTTATTTATTTACTTTTAAGGATAGGAACAGTTGTGAAAGGCTGCTTTTTCCAAAACTTGATTTGCAGCTCTTGAGTGAAGGGAGTTGAACAAATGTTGTGATGGTTTATATACCTGTAGTTTAGAAATTCTTTTAACCCTTGACCTATTGCTCACATTCTTCTAAGTTCCAAGCACTTTCAATAAGGTGAAATGTTTTAGAAGGGCTTAATCCAAAGAAAAGGATACCGCTGGCCTTTAGTTCAAATGCTATAGGAATAAAAGTGTGATTGTGTGCCTCTATCAGTGCTTTAATACGGCAAAGCTCTCCCAGAAGCCAAATCATGGATTCCTCCATGTTTACAGTCTCCAGTGATCAGACAACTGTTCCAGCAAGTGTAGGGGTGTTAAGAGCCTGATGTGAAACATGAGATTTGTATTTTGACTTCCCCTTGCCTGAATTTCTAACTCTTCCAACTGAAAAGGTGTACAAATTCCTCATCCTTAAGTGTTAAACCTGGGCCAGATTTCATGTGCGTTTTCTGCAGAAGCTTTCAGGCTTCCGAGTTTTTGACCTGTTCTCACCTGTAAAGCAATGTGCATTCCAATAGCATTGTGCAGACGAGCACGCTAAGAGCAAATGTTGGCATCTGGGGTGAGTGAGATGACTGGAGCAATATCAGATCCTCCATGTGTGTGGAGCAATGCTATCTATTTCAGAAATCTACTGCAGGCATTTCTGTAACTTCATTACTGTAGTAAATCATCGCTAAGGGAAAAAAAAACCCCAAACCCTCTCTAGGGCTGCAGTTAGGCAAGAGCTGTGATTATGTCAGTAATGCCAGTAAGCAAATGGGGTGGATGCCTTTGAGTTGGTGATAATATAAAATCGTATCATAGAATCAGTATGGAGGGGTGGGGCTGGAAGAGAGAATGGAAATAGAGATGGGTGTTTCTTTTTCTCCTGTCTGTATCTGAAATGGCACAGTTTGCTCTCTGGCTTTATTTTGCCATAAATAGGAGTACCTGTGTTTAAACGAGGCCCTTTGGTTTAAGCTGCTATAAACTGCTGCGCCATTTCGCTCATGACCTGGGTAGCCTTCAAGGTTGTGGGTGCTACGAGTGAACACAGGGTGGATCATTAACTGAACAGGCAAGGAAAAAATTCTTAATGCCCTTTCTGTAGGGAGCATGTCTGCACATGCTGGCATGTTCCTGAACGTTTTTTTCTTAAAGCTTATTGTGTACGGGATTACTGAAAGTAGCAGAATCACAGCCCCTGTAATGGGCATCTTGAGTCTTCAAGTGGAGGAAATGGAGGAGGAAAAAAAAAAGAATCACTTCTTCCTCTGAACGCTGTGTTCAACATAATCCTCCTAATTTGGAAGGATATTAATGTCTTACGTAGGTGGACACAACGAATGAAATGCTAGTGACATATGAAAGGCTAATGTGGTTCTCCAGTATCAGACATGCTGAGATAAGGATGCTTTTCCTGACATCTGACTTTGTACTAATCATTCTGTTGTGTTCTCAGCCTTGCTAATACCGGTTCTGGTTGGGGATTAGTGTGGGGTGGGATCAGTCTGACACTAAACCAGCAGGCAGGTCAGCGTGAGCATCTTATAAAGGAGCGAGAAAAGGGACTGTGCAGGTTCATAAATGCACCTGTGTTACACCTGTGTGTGCATTTATGAAGGTAGCCCAACGCTGACAAGAACTGTACAGTTCCTTGGGAGCAGGTTTATTAAAGTGCAAGGAGATATTACAAGTTAGTTGATCCAGCAGTTCATGCCATCATTTACCTGAAAGTCTCATTTTTACACCAGAGCTGTCTGTGTCTGCTCCTCACCCTTGGCTGCTACTTGTAGATGTTTTACTAATCTGACATTCAGCTGTCAAAATAAAGTGCCCTTTCTTGCCTTTTTTTTTTTTTCTCTGAAAGGCTTTCGTCTGAGAACGCAAGAACTCTCAAACAAATGTACTTCTACAAGGATGAAGAATCTATTTTTGATTATTCTTTTCCTCATCAGGAAGACTACTTAATGGAAAAGTAAATCTGATTTATATTTTAAAAACATAGAATATTTCGGAAAATTAGTTTATTTTGCTGATATGTTCTTTTGTGTCTAGTGCTGACATCCTAGAGGCATAAGTTGCCTTGTTACATTGTACAGGCCAAATTCTTTCTTTTTTAGCCATCATAACTTGGTGTTTCTCCAGAGACCATCTCTATTATCTTGGAGCATGAGAATCAAGTGCAGATTGAGACTAGGATATTCTGTAAAGTCTTTGTAACTAAATATACGTGAATTGTATGTTGCAGAGATGTCCTTGCGCTGCCGATCTTCAAGCAGGAAGAGCCACAACTGTCTCCTGAGAACGATGCCAAACTGCCACCCTTTCAGTACGTCCTCTGCACAGCCACGTCACCTGCTGTGAAACTGCATGAGGAAACTCTGACCTACCTCAACCAAGGTAGGGTTTGTACTACACTGAAGGAGGACGTATTTCCTGGGAAAAATTCATGAGAGAGAGAGATTTAATCTCATACTTGCGCCTTACCGGCAGAGCACCGGGATGGGAACAAGAAGGATAGAGATGGGGAGGGGGATGGAGGAAAGGAGGAATATTTATTTTTTCACTTTTATATACCAGATTGTCAACTGATATGAAGTAATGAACTACCACTGATTTAACTGTTGACTTAAAGTAGCATCATAGCACGCATAGTTTCCTGTGGCCAGGTACTGGCTTGATCCAAGGCAATTTAAACTGCAGCTTTCGACCTTCATCTTAAAAGGCCAGATTAAAGAAGATTGGCAAACTTTGGGTTGGGGAGGGTTGCAAGTCCGAAAGCACTGCTGGAGGGCATTGCCAGAAGATGAGTTAGCAGGTATCCAAGGGCTCCTCAGTGGTCTGGGCAGAGTGTGACATTGCTCCCACTGGCTGGGTGATGTGGCTCTGCTCAGTCCCTAACTTGGCAAGTTGCTGGGGTTCAGTGCAGTAAGGCCCTCTATAACTCATAGGCTGCTTTTTACTCCTGGATAAACAGAAACCACGTGTTTCTCTAGGCTCTTTTTTTTCCCTTTGGCAGAATTTGTGGAGACACATCTGTGGTTGGAGTTCGGCTGTCACTTTGCGGCACCTCCTGCATATAGGTCCTGGAGGCATCAGACCTCTCCAGGCACAGATTATGCTAAAGCTTACTACACTTACTTTCTGCCAACTTGTAAACAAGGACATTAGCACAGCAACATGCTGTGGAGGCCATCTGCCCTGTTACTGAGATACTCTCCTACTTCAGGACACTGTCTCAGCATTTCAAGCTTTGTGCAACTTAGTGTGAAGCTCACTCAGATACCTCTCTGACTAGGTTTCTCTCAGTGCTTGTACAAAGCAGAGCCCTGACCTCCATTGGACTCTGACCACAGGTATGGCTGGCTGCTAGATCTGTGTTGCTAGCTGGTAGACCCATGGAGCCACCCCTAGAAAGATCAACCAAATGCTGCAGGCTCTACCCAAGCAGCCAGGTGTTTCCTGTCACATAAGCTATCACTGTGTTGTCTCTGAGGATCAAAAGATGCTTGAGATTTGTGACTGTGTCTTCCCAGTTTATCCATCTAAACACAGCAGACCCCAGGAGGTGAAACAGACCTTATCAAGGGTGAGATGGAGACGAATCTTCCTGTGAAACACAATTCATTCCTGTTTCAGATTTAAAGATTTTTGTTGTGAGAAGTTGGCGGCCAAATATTTTAGCATACATGAAGCAGCACCTGCTTTTTTTTTAACCAAGGTAAAGCAAAAGTTAGACAGCTCTTTGCACAATACTGGGAGTTTTAAAACACTGACTGGAGCAGTGCCTGTCTTCCTATGCAAAGAAAGACCATTACTGCCTTTGCAGGTAGGCCATGTTGTGTTAGGATTTCTCCTGCTTACTATTGTAAGGAGTTGCTGCTTTACCTCGACACAATATTGACCTGTTTTGTTGGCAGACCAACAGTTCTCCGGTATGTTCTGCATCTGTCTTTCATCCCTCAAGGGGAAAGGTGGGATGTGTCCTTGCAGAGTACACCCTGAGAGCATGAGGCTGGGCAGGCCTGGAGGAACAAAGCAGGGATGATGCTGGCAGGAGCTGTGCTGTGCAGTGGCATGGGAAGGGGCTGGAGGAAGAAGCGGATACTACTTAGTGCAGTTGTCTCACCAAAGTGGATGGAAACTGCACCTTTTCCTAGAAGGTCTTTGGGGTGATTAGTGGTAAAAGGTCCTGACAGTTGAATGCCGCACTGCTTTCTGTTCCTCTTGGCAGAGGCTTTGCATCTGCCCGCCACCTGTGCAGCATCAGCCTCACCTCATTTATTATTTTTTTTTCTTAATATTTTGCAGTGTACCTACTTTAAAAGCTATTCTGCTCTACTCCAGCAGGTTACTTCAGAGTCCACACCACTGGCTGCACTCTTGCTCCCAGCGTTTACCCTTTCCAGTAACAAGGGCGGGCCTTGACTGTAAATTCTTCTGACATATAGTCTGCCTTGATACTAACTTGCTTAGACCAAAATCCCTTACCTGTGCTAGTTAGGAAAAAGAGACTAGAATCTGCACCCATGTAGATATGAGCTGCTGTGAGAAGATTGTGGGTTCACTGAAGCTAACTACAGATATGGGGAGAAAGAGGATGTTGGACACATCTTTCAACCTGCTGTGGTCAGAGCTAGGGAATCTAATCTCTGTTGGTGGGATATCAGTGAGGACATTGCCTGGGGTTAAAAAGAAATGAGGATTTGTCTTGCAATTCCAGGACAAAGAATCAATTTGAATTGGTAGGTAGCCTCCCATTTCACTCAGAGGTTTCTGTTTAGGAACTTGTACGTAAAAGGAAATTTGGTCTTTTTCATGACATCTATATCAAAAGTGTGTTTCTTTCTGGAAGCACTGACTTTCTGGAGTAAAAAACAGGAGAGGTCTGTTTAAAGCAAAAATTAAAGTGCTTAAGTCAGATTTTCTTCTTTGTGGGAACCACTTGTGATTCTTGAGGTCTGTGGTTTTCCAGCAGATACCTGTCATGTAGGTGTTTTCCCATCCCTTCTCCGAAACCAGGGGAGGGTGCTGCAGCTCTTTACTTTGACCTGAACTACATAAAACAGAGAATCCCACCCAGGTGCTGCCACACCTATCTCAGTTGTCCTACCTGAGCTAGAGCTAAGTGTAAGTTAAAGGCTTTGACAAAATTAATTCCATTAATAGAATTAGGTCGTATGACCCTGAGGAGGTATGTGAAGGGGACCTTGAAGCATCCCAGGTTTCTGGAGCCAATACTAATGGCATGCAGAAGAGCTGACAGACTCCAGAGCGCTGTGACCCAGCTGCAGTGCCATAGCCATCTCACGACGCAGTTTAGACAGTTCCCTACACCTTATCACATTACACTGACTGTAAGCAAAGGGACACCTCTTGCACCTTACCCTCTTTCTGTGCTTATCGTGATCTGGCCAAACACTGTTACATAAAACTTCCCTTCTTACTTGTATGCTTGAGTTTTGTGAAGGATTACTTTAGCAAATGGATAACTTCATTAATGGATGTCCCTCCACCTCACCTGCACTGGTGAGAGCATCAGTCATACCTGGCGGATACAAGGGCACAGTGGCTGTCACAGCCCCAACAAAGCAAAGGTTACGTACCTAAATTGCGAGGACTGGTTGGGGGTTTTCTGCTTGCTGGGTGACTGTTGCTGCTGTTGCTCAAATGTTCCTTCCTGACTTGAGCTCATCACTACTCAGTATAACTGACCTTGTGTCGCTGTGAAACAGCTCTACTCTCTTCCCTGAAACTCTCCACAGTTGACTGGTTCAGTGGCAGTTGGTGAGTGGAACGGCTCAGGAGATAGTCCATGTGCAGAACTGGACAGAAGAAAGATCAAGTCTGACGGATCTATGAAGTAGAGAAAGCTGGAAGAGCTGGGTAGCAAATTGAAGGTCAAGTTGTATAGCAGAGAGAAAGAACAACTGGTGGAGAGATTCAGATGAAATCTGAAAGAGTTTTATATGGGCTTGGGAGAAGGGCTGTCCAGTGGCTGCTTGTGCATGAATGGGAGAGGAATGGAAGAGGGCTCCAGGCTTGTGGAGCATAATGACTTCTCATGAGCCTGGCTTCTTGGTAGATAGACCCGAGACATGGTCAGTGGCATTGAGGAGGAAGAGGTCCTTGGCTTGGGCTCTCCACAAGGGTGAAGGAAGAAGCTGAGAGGACTCCTGAGCTGGAGACCAGTGTTTTCAGCAAGGGTAGGGAAAGCATTTGAGGGAGCATAAGGGGGTGAGCTTAGTTGTTAAGTTGACTTGGGTACTCGGCAGTGGCAGGCTCCCAAGCTTGTCTGCTCCAGTTTGAAATTGAGTGCTCTCTGGCTGCAGCTCTAGAGCCAGCCTGTAAATGAAGTAACTAGAGTCAAATCCTTAGCTTGATTTCAAAAGACTGACTCATTACACTTGTCATTCTTGATCTCTTCCCCCTCTGCCTTCCCACATTCCTTCAGAAACTGGAGCCAGAGCCCTGCTAGCCCGAATTGAACATGATCTTAGTTTGCTAATCCTTAGGGCAGTTCCTACATTAATTGATCTTCACTGAACCTCAGGAGGATTACTCAGCTGACAAGACCAAGTATAGACTTATTAATATGGTCTTCACACCACTCCGTTAAACTGGTAAAGGTGCTGTCCTCACATTAGAAGCTGCTCCTGGCATTGCTTCTTTGGTCAAGGATTGCAGCTGTCAACAGAGCTACAGTGTCCAGAAGTCTGTAGCACAAACTCGCCTAATGTTTTTGGAACTAGCCTGCCTTTTAGCGCTATTTCAGTGTCTCTTGTGGATAGGGATTTTCAGACAAACAATCAACAGGCAACCATATTACAAACCACTGCTTTAGCAAGAGAGCTTGATGCAGTTGCATGTTCCATGGTCTGCAGTCATATGGGGTGTGGTTTGACTGTGACTGGTTGAAACTAGTTTCAAACATGGACAGAAATGGGAGAAATGAACGTGGTTCTGGAAATTACACCAAGAGGAATGCAGAGGAAACAAGCACTGTACAGTAGATCTGGACGCTAATAAATGTGAGGAAATAAAATCATTCCTTTAAAAAACAAAACAAAAAGCCAAAAAACACAAAAACCTGAAAGTCATTGCCCAAGGGAGTCAGCTTGTAGTGCCAGAACCACATGTGGCCTGTGAGCTGTTCAACTCATGATTTTGTTTCATGATCAGCATTGGGTTGGCTTGGAGCCTCAGATCTAAATTATTCCAAATGGAGGGTGGTTAAGGTTGATAGCAGAGGGTCACAAAGCAGGCCATGTGACAAGTCCAGCCCTGTCCTGCAGTGCTGCTTCAGAGTAACTGGCCGTCACCTGCCTGTAAAGTCTTCCTGGGCTCTGTTCAGCTCTCCAGGTCTGTGGTATGTGACTTGTGGTTCTTGGCCATGCGAGGATTTTAGTATACAGCTGGCTAGGGTTAGGAAGGCTGGCCATCTTTGTTTTACAGTGTCTTCCAGGAGTCATCTTTATTGCCAGTCCTAGACAGTTCAGAAAACAAACCATTCAAAAACCCAAACCATGAGAGAAAACTACAAAGATCTGAGAAGACCTATGATGATATTGGGAGTGTTCCTGTAAAGGTGCCCGAGCAACAGATGCCTCATGAAGCTAAAGATGGCCTTACTCTGAGTCTGGATAAGGCCTAAATGAAAGCCCCAAATTTGAGCCCTTGGGTGCAAAGGCAGGTATCCAGGCTCAATACACGTGTGTGTAAACTGGTAAACTTTAAACTGTGCTGCGTTCAAAATCTTCTGGACATTGTCCTGCCTCAGCTCTGGTTTCTCCTCCAAAGAAAGGCACAGAAAGTACTGGGCAATGAGCAGCTGAAGAAGACACCTTGATGCTGATTGCTAATTGCTTGGGTAGAGGATGAAATCACAACAGAATGCAAAAGAGAACCTTTGCCTTCCTTAAGAAGTCTAAAGTTCAAATTCGGTTGTCTAATCTTCTACAGCCAGGGAACCCAGTTTTAAACACTGAGATTTACAGTAAATGAAAAAAGCTGTTTTGTATTGACGTTAACTCCTACGTAATCGAGTTTTTATGGGGTCACAACTGTCTGAATGTTTGTAGTTTTCCTGGAACCATTCTTCATTTGTCTAAATGGATTGTAGAGGAGGCTGAATGACCAGCTCTGCCTGGATGCGCTTCCAGTTTAATTATAGCTCTGTGGGGATATTTTTGCTTTGTCCCGTGCAAAGAATGGCCTCTTTTCCAAATGATCACTGCCATTACTGACCAAGCCGGGAGTATTTCAAGGAGCTCTTCTGCTGGTGCCCCTTCCTGTGTGAACGTGTGCTCCACCTTTGCCTGAGATCACAGGCACAACAATGACTGTGTCGTTGAGACCCTGCATATCAGGTGCTCCCTGGTGGCTGCCCATCTATGCATGCTTAATAACTGATCATTGTGGGGTGACATGCTGCTCCTGGACCCCTTTCCACTCTGTTCCTGAGTTTGGATGACTTAAATGGCTAACGAAGCTGGTTTGTCTTTCCCATTTCTGAGACTGGCTACTTGGTGGTTTTAGTTCTTGTGGTGTACCTCTTTGTCTTTTGAGAAGGAATTTTTCTCCTGCCTGACTTTGAAGATAGCTCAGAGTAGGTTCTGGTGTCTCTGTTGAAGCCGTTAATTGTGCTAGCAGCAATATCACCATATGTTTGGCAGCTCTGTCTTCACTTGGCAGCTCAGGGTAAACAACCCTGTCTCCAAACCACACCATCGTTAAGCTTGCTATGAATCTTGCTTTAGATGACAGGGCACCTCTGCATAAGTAGAGCATCTGACTTCTGTTGTCCTTAAGAAGCTAGAATCTCAGTTGCCTTCTAACCAAGAGGCTGTTTTCTATTCTTTCTGTAATCCTTTCTTCTGTTGCTAACATCTGGATGAAATTCAAATGGGATTGTGAACTTGCTGGATTGTAGCCTGTGCACAACTCCTACTGGAAGCCCCTAGGTTGTATTTTGTTCTCCCACTTCCATAAATCTCCACTATCTGTGAAGCAAGGAAGGAAGTGCTCAGATGTTCCTCTGTCTGTAGTCAGAAATAAAAGAATATCTGTAAGATTTTTTTTCTGTATATTCTATATTACTTTTTTTGCTTTCCTCTGCTATGCGTATGTACTTTGTGATTCCTGTAGTTACGATAGTGACATTGACTGTGGTTTCACAGCATATGATGTTTGTATCGATGTACCTATCAATCTGAGAAGATGTGAAAGTTTTCCCATTAGCTTTCTCTAATTTGCGTTGTTCTAAAAGATCCCATTTTAGGTAGCAATAAGAAGCTTGAGGAATACTGTAGTTTTGACATGATTATCTGTTTTTATAGGAGTAATAGAAGATACTTTTTTCTTAAAGGGGCTGGAACAAACCACCTTTTTTCCCCCTTTGCTTCCTACCAAGCATTTATTATGTTTTCCTGAAACTAGACAGCAAGTACTTGAGCAGTGACATTCTTCTTGTCCTAGCTTGGTGCCACATTTGCGACAGATGTCAAAGGTTCAGTCCGCTTTGATGGGACCGTTGCCAATCTCATCTTCTCCCCTGCACTGTGGTGTAGGCACTGGCTGAGTGGCCATGTGAGGGAGTTGGACTTGCTTTCTGCTAGTTTCTTACTGCAGCAGTGTGGTGAAGGAAGTAACTTACCCGAGGGTATCTGAGGGAGCTGTTGAATAGTGGCGTCAGGAGTCGTACTCGGCTCTTCTGTGTCCCTCTTCAGCACCCTCACGAGGGACCACTCTTCTTAGTTATCTGAAACTCAAATATTACACACAAAACTACTCTTACAGAGCTATAAAACCTGTTGTCCAACCTGACTTAGA
>WEIS01034183.1:9304-22903 GCA_013389965.1 Todus mexicanus | reverse complement strand
TAAGATTAAGAAGATATGCACAAAAACACATTCCTGCAGTTCCTTGTTGCTTAACTTGAAGTGTTGTGATATTCAGATTCCAGACAGTAACTTGGCTAAGTACTGATTAGAAAATAAAAGGGACAATTATCACCTGAAGTGTTGTGTAATTTTTTTTTTCAGCTTTATCAAGATATCCTGTTGAAAGTACTGTCATCTTTGTTCCTCTCATATAATTTCATTATTTTAATAACAAAATCTATCCAAACTTTCCATGAAATATACTAAGATCAAGACAATCTCAGTGATTGCAGTAAAATGTGGTTCTCCCATGTACACTTTCCACTATTGTTTTGCAACTTCCGCGGTTTAATCAGGAAAACAAAGGCACACTGGGAGTCTGAACCTAAAATCAGAAACTTGACTGAGTCAGGATATAAAAAAGCCACAACTTAAATCTCTAGGGATGCTTCAGTGACCTGTTTTGACCTTAGGAATAGTTGCTTCTGAATCATCAGACCTCAGTAGGTTGATAACTGTAGAGCCATGGTATAGATAAGGAGGGTCTGCACTTCACAAACTTACACAAGCAGCAACAAGCAACTCTAGTCATATAATTATCTTCTTTATATGTAATTAGTACAGTACATAATTTGAAAGTCTTGAAGTTAATTATACAACATACATGCCTGAGTTTATTCTATGGGTAACAATTTATGCATTGTGTTGTATATCTTGAATCTGTAAACATAAAAGGTTTTTTGGTGATGAAGCGCATCCGTAAGTATGTAAGCAGACCAGAAAGGAGATGTGGGACTCTTCTGCATATCTTTTCAGGGAAGCAGATAATGACAGATTTTATGACATGTAGAAGTGTAATGCAACATGAAATGCAACTGTCAACCTATTCATATTACACTCAAAGACAAGGAAAAGCTGTAGCAGAAGAGCAATAAACAAGATAATTTTAGCTGTGACTTACTTGAAAAGATCCTGATATAGATGCTCTAGAAACTATGATGTTAACCAGACTCACAACTTTCCCTGTTAATTTTTAAGCCACATACGTAACTCGAAATATAACCCCAAACTTAATTCCTTCATCATGAATGAAATAAGGTTGCTCACTGAGAAGGTGAATTATGAACTTTCAACAGTTACATTCCTCCTAAGACAGCCATTTCAGCTCAGGATTAGTGCTGGATTGCTAAACAGTACCATGAAGGAAATCTATTTTTTTAAATTGCTTGAAAATTTGGGGGGAAAGGAAAGAGCTGGGGAATTCAGAGAGGTTTCATTATTCATTGCAAACATTTAATCTGTCAGTTTCATTAGATTACAAGGATGTAGCCAAACGGATATTACCAGGTAGCTGGACAGGGAAAAAGGAGATTTTTTTTAAAAAATACCAAATACATTTTCTGAACAGATTTTCTATCACGCAGCATGATTTCTTGTGCCAGCTCATCACTGGGACCACTCAAAAGTGTCTACAAAGAAGTTGGTCATTCCATACTAGTTTCCAAGACTCCTATTACAAAAATGGCCTGGTAAGCTGAGCAAAATAGCCAGGGACTCTAAGTCTTGAAAATTATTCTTGGAAATCAGGGCTGTGTGACATGCTACACTGATGGTGCTAATCCAGTGATAGAAAACTTCGTGGAAATACTTGTTTGGGACAGCACAAAACTAAGCCAGCTAAAAAAGCATCAAATATCAAGTGCTCAGAGCACAAAAGGGGTTGGGGATCAGTGTCTGTTACTAGTTAGAGAATATAAAGCAGCATAAATTACCATGATAACCCCTACAAGACTACGAAAATTCAATTAAGTCAAAGTTTTAAAGTGCTAATAAATAAAATGGTACTGAATGTAACCACTGTCTAATCATTTCTTAAAGAGAGAAATCTCCTAGACACATGTAAGAGTACAACATAATTCAACACTTACTTAAAATAGTCATTAGGCAGAAATTCTTGTGTGATAGCTACAGCTCTATCAGCCAGAAAAGTTGCAATTTAGCTAAATAATTTCCTTTAATTAAACAAAGAAACCTATCAAATTTACATGCTGCGTTTTAAGATGCCAGGTCTGCTGCTTTAGGACAAGCACTTTGTGGGCAGGAGACTCTCCACATGTTTTCAGACTGTTATATTTCTTCCAAGTAACACATCTGCAGTCTAGCCTGGGTTTTCTTGTTGTTTTGTGTTTTGTTTATTTTTTATAAGTAAACTGGACAGGAATATGCTCTTGAAGCTCAGGCCACAAAAAAGAGAAGCCATTTTCATCTTTTGAAGCTGTAATGCGTCAGACTATGCAGAAGTCCAAAGTTTATTCTGGCGAACTCTGTTTAACTTCTTCCTCTTATACTTTTGGGAGGAGCAATAAATAAACAGGAAAGTTATACATGAGGTCACCCAGGAAGGTAACGGAGAGCTGTTACTGCTTGGAATTTATTGAATGAGGGTAAGATAACCATGTTCAGTCTGGATCTAAATTAACATTAACCCCTAATTTAGGCACAGGGAGAAAGAATGAACTAAAGACAGCGTTTGAGTTCCCTTGCACAGAAGGCCATTGAGATTTAGTTGTAATAGTGTTAATTATGGATCCAACTCAAACCTGGGACTTTCCAGTAATGAAACACATGGAGACGTACACTCTGCTCCAAAAGGAAGATTTGAAAATAAGGGATAACGTGTGATACTTCTGAGACAGGGTTTATATGATGAGAGAGAAATTTTTTAGGGCAGCGCACATAGTTAGAAGAAACCTTTCAGACCCATAAATGTGTTTTCAAGGGGTAGTAAAAATTTCTATGATTTTCTCATCTATGTTTAAAAAAAATATTTAATCCTATCATGATGATAACTAATGTATCTGAGTCCAGAGAGAATTACCCAAATTCTTTAGACACTCATCTTTAATCCCTCTCTGGCAAGCTTTCAGTGTGTGTATCTACTTTTCTGTACATTACAGAATTGAAGGCCTGGGCAGTCAGCAAGTTAAGTATTATCATTTGCTCTGATGAACATAGGAACTTTATATGAATTAATACCATATCTGCTTCCCCAAGCTACGTGTTTCCTCCTTGCCCCATAAGTTCACAAGTCAGGTAGCATATTGAATGAACCACACATGTGAGCAGTAGGGTTTGAAATAAAATGCTAGAACAATGCGTTTATAATTAGGGATAACCTCCCACTCACCTCATGAAACTGTCTCTTCTCCCCATGATTTCTGACGGAGGCTTTCCACACACATGGTGGGGACAACAGCCTTCTAAATGCAGAATTCCTGTAACTCAGGACAGTGTTAAACAAGCCTTCTGACTAAATAGCTGAGAGTGGGCAGCCATCACGCCTTTCATTCTGAAACAACCTCCCCTCCTCAGGTTTCTATTCCTTTATGGTCTAAATTGCAACGGTCATGACTGGAAACTGAATGACTGTGCCTGAACTTTTTGATGCAATTAAGTTACAATGACTCAGACATTTTAAAAAGGATTCTTAAAAAGATATTATAAAGTCTGTGCAAGCAGAAATAAGGAATCAAATCTGTAAATTTTTCCTAAACCAAGCATTCAACAATCTATAACAGCAGTCATGATTTCTCAATGAAATGCTCCTAAGGGGACACCTTGGGGGAGGGACAGCGAAAAAAACAACCAACCAACAAATAAAACACAACAAAATCTGCCTATTTTCTATGACTTTTGATTCTGTGCCTGGCCTTTTTTTATGACTAGTGTCTGCAAATGTTGACAGGATTGTGTTTTACTGGCAAATATATCAGCAGAAAGCAGGGCTTGGGGGAGGGGGAGAGTGGCACGCGTGGCTTTCCAGAACCAAGGGTTTCACTTGCATCCACCAGCTTGCATGCCAGAGCTGCATGTAAGCACACGTAGGCAGAGAGCAGCTCGACAGCACAGCTTTTATTTCCAGCATTTGGTAGTTGCTCATCAGCATAAAATATTATCCCTTTCTGCAAATTAATTTTCTTGCAAACATCCTGAACCTAACCAAAACGTATCGGATAAATTATTTGCTGTTTTATTATTCACTCAGCTCTACTTATGTGGGTGTGCTCCTGTTAGCATTTTGAAAGTTAACTCAAATAATGGGGCCTACCTATGAGCACAATGTGAGCTAATGGTTCATGAAACACAGTCCTGAATTCACACACACAAAAAAAAGCCTCTTTCTAACCTCACTCTGAAGCAGATTAACATAAAATGCCCTTATCTACCTACCTGACAAAGAATGTTTTGACACTAGCTTTGACTGACTTTAAAATTAGCTTTATTGTTGGTCACTATCCAAGGCAGCAGGACTGTACAACTGGTACAGTTTCTCTGCAGAACAGAATTTCAGCTTCAGGTGTGCACCCACAATGGATTTCTTCAGTAGGAAGTTCTGACTGGTTTCAGTCTAGAAAAGGTACGACTATATAATCATACTGTCAGGGATATAATTTCTCAGCAATTTGGGCCACAGATGTTAATCCTTTAATTTCTACTATGAAGTGTCCCTAAGGACCAAGCACTGTCAGAGTACCTGCTGACTCTAAGAATGAATTTAGCCCATGACAAATGCCATGGACTATATTGGGTACTTTCTACATGTCCTTATATCAGCCAGCTTTTAATCTGACATTCTTCCTGGTGTGCATCTCACCTGTGGGCTAATTTGAAAGAATCAAAAGCAGAACTCTAAGGCAACAGGATCTCAAGGCTGGAAGCATTAGAAATGTTGTAGGAAAGGTTCACCTGAGATTATTCCTTCTCAATTTTCAGAGCAAAAGAATATGCTGGTAAACTTGCAAAACCAAAACTAGCTAATACATTTCTTTGGATAAATACCTCTTTATCCCTACTCTGGTAGACCTTGTTGACCTAGGTCAAACATGAACAGATGCAATCCAGATGGCAGATGATTTAGCCTCTACAACTACTCACACTGAATCATAGGAAGTCAGATACTTCATTAAAAATCCCAAAACTAGCATTTATCTCCAGGGCACAATAGAGTCCACACAGCTTACAAAAAGGAGAATGTGTTCTCTCTCCTTTACTTTGAAGTTATTGGATTCCCAAGGAGCTCAGTGGATAGCATATAATAAATAGTACAAAAAGGGCATTTATTTGATGAGAGGAAATAAGATGATATCTATAGGCTACTTAAGGATCTTAGACATATAATGTTACAACCTAGAAGCATGGATGGCAGTCAGAACTCTACTCATCCTTCTCAAGAATATTAAAATCCAACTTCTTCCCTGATAGCATCAGTGATCAAAAAGCATAAACAATCAGGCCTTCTATGCTAATGACTGCATTGAAATACTTCCTTAAGTAGTTTAACCAATTGAAAGGAGCACCGGTCTTTAAAAGTAATCTTAATAATGCATTAGTTATTCAGTATTCTTTAAAAGAACTACGTAGTTTTTGATCTCCTGTATCTTTCATTTTTTTTTCTTGAGACTTCAGTTGTTTCTCAGAGTTTCTTTTTTAAATTACTAAAGCCCTTCCCAAATTCTTAGAAAAATATGTGGCTGCCAACCTCCCTGCCTTCATTTTTATAGCTTAATTTGTGAATCATTGAAAGTTAATATATTTGTGGTTCACACATGAAAAAGAAGAGTTGCAAGTTTAAGTAGTATGAGAGCTCTAAGCCAAAGGATTTCCAATTGCTATGAACTAGCAAGGGTAGAGAAAAACCTCTTAAAATGAAAATCACATTCCTGTAATTAGATTTCATTAAGAAACAGTGTCAGGGTTAAAGTCTGTTTAAAGCGGCACAAAAATCTTTCAATACAAAATTATTGTGTTTTATTCAGATGGGAGTGGAGACATTGGGATAGTTCATGGTTCAGGGATATATTGCCTGCAACGTGTTTAGTAGAAAAAACATTCCTAACTAAACACGTCCTCCGGTGCTGACTAGATTAATACTCGGCAAAATTTGGTCATTATGCATTACATTAACAGAAAGTCACACTCGGCCGCAAACTCTATTTAGGCTGTAAGTTGAGCAATCAGTGCTACAGTGCAGGACGATATGTTGAGTAACTCCATGGTCAGTTCAGAATTAGCAGGAGCATCACATATGGTATTGCTACCAGAAGCAATGCAGACTGTTTCAAGGGTGTACAATTTCTCAGTCAGCTGTTTTAGCTTTAGAGTTAAGTAAAAAAAACCCCAACAAAACCTAACAAAAAAAACCCAACAACAAACCCTGTCTTTGTTTCTCAGTTATATAGTGCTATTTTCTTTTTAATGTAAATATAAAAACAATACAGAACATAACAGTCTTGGTCAGGGGTTTCATCTGTTGGACTTCACATGGAGACCTTATTCCAGCCTACCAGTATCTGAAGGGGGCCTACAAGTAAGCCTTTTTACAGAGGCTTGTAGTGATAGTACACAAGGTAATGAGTTGAAACTGGAAGAGGGAAGACTTAGATTGGAAATAAGGAGGGAAGACTTAGATTGAAAATAAGAAGGAAATTCTTCACTCTGAGGGTAGTAAGACACTGGAACAGGTTGCCCAGGAAAGTTGTCAACGCATCATCACTAGATGTGTTTGAATCCAGGTTGGACGGGTTTGTGAGCAGCCTGGTCTAGTATGAGGTGTCCTTCCCACGACAGGGGGATTGGCACTAGATGGTCTTTAAGATCCCTTCCAACCCAAACCATTCTGATTCTATGATCTATTTCTCTCGTGTCCAAATCCACATGCTGTCAGGGGCTGGCCTCATCTGTGGCACAACAGTTAGTTCTGCCTCCCAGCTGGACCTGCAGCTGATTGCCTGAACATACCTCCTCTATTTCACTGCTAAGTCGAGCTTAGGTCACTTGTGTACACTCCATTAGACAGGTGGAACATTAATCAGGCCTGGCTTGGAAAGCTACCAATGAAATCCTGCATGACGGCTGTATGGTAGGTGACTAGTGAATCACAAATCTCCTAAAGCAACATTGCCTTCCTAAAGGAATTTAGTTCTTGCTGAACCAGGCTGCAAGGTATGTTTTGAAGGCAGGCTGGCTAAGTACCTGTGGGGCCATGCTCTATGTTAGCTCCTACTAATTTCAGACTTCTCATGGCCTTCACGTTAACCTGCAGAGCACTCAGCGAAAAGGCAGTGTCCTGCTAGCAAGCCTGCCCAAGCTCTGGGGTATAGAATGAAATAATGAAACAATTCCTTTCTTTTGGTAACATTTTTTGTTCTTTGGTCAGGAAAAAAACATAGGTATTTTGAAGCTGAAACTTCTGAGTGGTTACATACCACTCTCATAATGCTAACAGCCACACAAACACAACCACACATACTGCCTTTAAAGAATGTTGGTTTTATCTTGGAGCAGAACAGGAATATTTAGGAAAATATGAAAATCTTGCAGGTTAGAAAAATATTTCCCACACCATTCTAGTCTTGGTAATGGGAGGCCTCCAATGGTATTTAATATTTCAAACAATTTTGGTTTCAATTAAATTAATAGAAGGGAGAATGAAAAAGAAAGGGCTGGAAGGGGGAGGGTAAGTTTTTCCTATCCTGAGGGAAAATGAAATTATTTAAATTGTTCTTTTACAGAGGAAAGGAACAATTGCTGCAGCTGAAACACTGGAAAATGTCATCCAATCTGCTTCTGAAATGCAGTTCATGCAGCGAAGCACCATTTGTATGGATCCCCACCAATTCACTCCAATATAAAACACCAGCCAAACTCCCGTTTCAGTGTTACTCGAAAACTGTTAGGATTATTAACAGTCAGGGCTCCACTCCCACCCCATTCCCAGAAGCACCTAAATATTTTAGGAACATAAACCAATGAAGTCTTAAGTGTACCCCTTCACAAGGCAACCTAAGGATTTTGGCCCATTCCTCAGAGGTAGTTTAGAAACACAGGTTTCCTTGGTGCTCCAGTATCACGCAGGATCTACCTCAAAAGGCTAAGACCTAGTGATTGAGACTTACAGTTGTAAAACACACAATTACCTACAGTCTTTAGGAATAAAGATGCAGAGAAGAATATAATGCAGTTTTCCAAAGATGGATATTAAGATTATGTCCATGCAATCAGCTATTGAGTGTCGCAACACAGCAGCATTTAACACCAAAGCAGTAAATGACAATTCTCCAAAGTTCTTAGGCACTACTAATCCATACAGGCAATCAGGATGATTAGTTGTAACTGAAAGACATGGTCTGAATATAATACCTGACTTTCTTTCTATGGACTCTGGAAAGTCTAACCAGGATTCTGCTGATAGTTTTGCAAATGTTACTCATGAACATTGTTCTTCTGGGAAACTTACACACAATAAAAGTATTTTCAGAGAAATGATCCACTTTCTCTCGCTTTTAGCAACAATTCTGTTTATAGCTGGCAGGAAAAGTAAGTACTAGGAACTGATATCCAGTGGTCAGGATGGTTACTCCAGAACATCTAAGTGAATACCATTTGAAAACAGACAGCAAATGAAACCAAAGCCAAGAAAACAAATACTGTAGCCAACATCTTCCACAATAGTACTGCCTTCAGCTGGTTCTTGTCCTATGGATGTTTGTTCTATCTCAGGCACTTCTTTCTGGAAATCACAGCTAATATGATAAACTCCAGAGAGAAAAATCTTGAAATGGCCTCAGAGACCTTTGAAAAATTTAGATGACTGTGAGTATTCATATTTCAGAAAAATCATCTAGCTTTCACTAAACTAGAATCCACCCCTTTCATTCTATATATGAGTAAATGCATCTCAGCAGTTCCTTCACTGACTTCAACTATAAACACAGCCATTCATTTCATTAGTTTCACTAGTCTGTCCTCTTCTCATCTGAAGCAGTACATTTGCGATGACAACTCTGTGCTACTGACTGAATCTCACATTCACAATGAGAGTGCTATAGTGCTTTCAAAATCTTTGACTGCTTTTTTCTACTTTTGTTGTAAGTCTGCCTGGCAAATTAAAAAAAAAAAATTAAAAAAAGAAAAAAAAGGCAGCTGAAAGGAGCATGTTCACTTTTGGGAGTCAATGAAAGAGAGGGGGTGTGGAAGAGAAACTCTAACGTTGCTCAAGAAAATACTTTTCAGTCAGCCTCCAGCAGCGTACTGCCTAATTCCTGTCTGCAGCGCCCAGTTAAAGCTGCCTGCGCTCAGGGGTGGTTGGCAGCCTGCTCTGGGTTCCTTCACAACACTGCTAATCTCCACTAATACTCTCCCATGCTTCATTTAATTTCACTCTTAGGGCTCTTTTTCAAATTCTTCCTCAAATCTTAAACCAATGCCTTCATTGTTTAGGATTCCTTTACCCTGACAAGGCTGACCTCAGATATCCTCTCCTCTTTCCTGCTCTGTAACTCAGGCAGTCCACTTACTCATTCATATGGTAACCGCACATAATAGCCTCCACATTAATTAAGTAATTTTGGTTCTTTAAGGTACTACAGAGGGGTTTTCAATCTTCCAGTGCCTTTCAGGCCAATTGAACTCATTTTTTTGTTGAGCGACCCAGAGAGTACATGGAAGAAGAGCCAAGGAGAACATGCTCACTCTCCCTCTGGGCCATTCCTTTCATGCTGCTTCAGGGTTAGGCCAAAACAACATCAGCAAGTCTAATTTACCCCAGCAGTGGATGGGAAATGACTGAAAACCCTGCAGATTAATTTGTGTCAGATGTATGCTTTAAAGCAAGCAAGAGAGAATGAGAGAGCATTTACAGAAAAACATGCTCTTGCTGTGGGACTTCGAAGGGCCTTCTTGTTTCAGATCTCTTGGGAGCTGAGTGGCCCTTAGAAAAAGAAAAGTCCTACCTTTGCTTTATGTTCTCCTTTTGTCTTTGATGCTTTTCAGTAGCCTGACAATTCAGCAAAAAAATAA
Organism: Todus mexicanus; assembly: GCA_013389965.1. Taxonomy (NCBI): domain Eukaryota; kingdom Metazoa; phylum Chordata; class Aves; order Coraciiformes; family Todidae; genus Todus; species Todus mexicanus. The sequence continues at coordinate 13,045 of WEIS01034183.1, read as the reverse complement.
GAGGAATGAAAATCTGTACAATGCATTACGGGGTTCGCAGCAACTGCTGGTCCTTCTGGCAAAGGTGGTCTTGCACCATACAGATGAGATGGGCAGAAAAAGAAGGGGCTTGGGGGAATTTTTGCAGAGTGGGTGTCCCACATCATTCCAGAAAAGCAAAAGGAAAGTTCATGGCACTCTGAATAAAAGTAAATGTTAATGTTACATAATCAATATTCTAATAGACCAGAGAGTGCAGGTCAACACACTATGCAGACTGGTTGACAGTCAGAGGGAAGCCCAGGTCGAAAATAGTTTTCATATTGAATCAGTAGATCCAAAGCTGCTCCATGATGACCAGAGTTGATCACCCAGCTCTGGTGTTCTGATGGGAGGAGTCCTGGAGTGGTCTATGGAAATCCAACAACTGTCATACTTTGCCAGGTCTTATTTTGTGTGACTTTTTTTTCTGATATTTTGTGTGATTTTGATTTTTTTTTTTCTTTATATGACTAAGACAGGAGCTGAGAAACAGTATGATTAGTAGTGGTTAGATATCTTATGGGTATTCTCAGGAAGGCCAAGAAGAGTCATCCCTGTGACCAGGCCCTCTGGTTAATGGTGTTGCAACACTGAGGATGAGTCACGTGTGGTGCTACCACTGTACAGTAAATGTTCTGTTGCTAAAAAAAGCTGGCTTAATTTTGCACATTCTTGGAAGTCATATCCAATCTGATCTCCCCACCACATCTAAAAGCATTTGTTTACTTTTCAGGCAGCCATGCTGGTTTAGTTCTCAGATGACTGCTTCAAAATGCTAAGGAAGCTCAAAATAAGCCCCATAAAAGAAGTGCAACATTAGAATGGACTCATGTCTGGTGAGACCTAGTTTTGCTTCAAAAACTTCAAGCCTTACTCTTCACTTATTTTTTCCCCTCATCCTTGTCATATCATCATTACAAGACAGAAATAATAATACCCAAAGTCCTACCCAAAGTTTGAATACTGATCTGATGTGGTAGCATAAACCCAAACGTAAAAACTTTCAAGAGAGCCAAACAGACAAAGTGCCCTAACCTAAAAACAGACCCAAAAAGTTTTGTGCAATTAGACCTTAAATTTTGGTTTTAAACAGACTTAGCACTTAGAAGCCTATGTCACAACTTTCAACAAGGTGTCAGACACAGTCAATACAACATTCAATATTGATGCAGAAGTACTGGTTCTCTTAGAAGTATCACCTATTTCAATCTGGAAAGGAAATAGCAGTATAGGGAAGCAACAACATAGGATGTCTTTATATGTATAAATGTAGTTGCACTGGGATGTTTTTCAATAAAAAGCACACACCAGTAACTCAAATGGTTGTACTAGTGCCAGGTCTTCTATAGGAGACCAAGAGCCTCAGAAGTCCTCGATGGCTATATCACACCAGTTTCACTACAACTTTGTCAAATAATAGCATTTCCAGATCCACATGTAAGCGTGAGATCACATCTGAGAAAGAGAAAAGGTCTTAAGTTACTTGAGTATTTTGAAAATATTATTTTTGAGGTTGATGAAATAAATGTATAAGAATTGGCAAGTTAATAAATAAAGCATTCCTCCTAAAGCGAACAGAATCAAACAAAACCATTCTGAAGATACAATAATGAAAGGAAATAGAAATATGTAATAATGTTGAGTATATAGGCAAGTCTTCTCCCTCCATAACCCATAATTGTGGGAAATGATAGCATTATATGTATTACTGTAGCTGTTATCTGAGCATTTTTATCTAAGACAAAACTATGCTGTTATCTTCATGTATACAAGAAAAAAACTGAGTCCCGCTTAAGATAAATTCAATAATATCTAGATTCTTAATTCCCTGATCTAGATCCCTAAAGCTTTGAAACTTTCAGCGAAGGGGGAGAAAGGAATTTCCTTGTTTTATCTGATCAATAGGAAAACCTTAGGTTTATTGATATAGTCTTAAGTTGTGTAATGTTGGAAAGTAAAGAGGCAGCCTCAGCCTGCAGATAACCGACTGGACTGATACCTCTCCGCAGCTCTAACTTTGTTTACCGCAAATTTACATCAGTGCTAGCTCCAGCTCAGATGCATGGGAAGGGGTTTGCAGGTCAGCAAGCCTGCTCAGCCCTGGCTTGGGACAGCTTTAAGTGCAAGAGAACCACACCCTTTCTTCATGCCATAGCAAATCTAGAAGTCACAAAACCTATCTTCTGGTTACACTATCAGAAATGCAGTTGTGTGCTCATGCTAGTGGGCACCCAGTCCAGCTCTAATCTTTCCAGCACCAAAGCCTCAATCATCTATCCCAGGGCAAACAGTGTACTATGGGGGTGTCCTGCATTGACAGTTCTCATGGAGGTTCACACAAGATTTGAGAAAATGCCATCAGCATTTCCCCGTCCTTATCTGAGCTGCTGTCAAGATCACTGCTATTCCTCATCTTAGGCTGCAGGAACAGTTTCAGTGAGGACTCTGGACTATTTGATCCTCCAAGGCTAGCAGGATTACATGAGATCTGCAGCTCATGCCAGATACTGTCTCAGTCTTTCCTCTTCTGTGCCCTATCTAAACCCAAGCTTGCATGCGTGTATGGTACCAAAAGTACAACTGCAATAGCCTTTTCTAAGTGCAGAGCTCATGGCTCTAGTATGAAGAGCCATAAAGACTAGTAGGGTCGTCTTGTATGGTGAGAAGACTGTACATGAGCAAGGTGATGCAAATGACGGTTGCAGCTCTCTCAGCTTTTCTCCTGCCATGGAGCCCTTCAGCCTCATTAAAAGTCTATATCTGCTGCCAATGACTAACCATCACTATTAAAAAGATTTCCAGCATTTCATGACTTAGATATCTGAAAGGTAGTAGAACCTTGGCTAATTGCTCATTATTACTATTATTAGAATGTCTGCATTATAATTTTTAATAACAGAGGAAGTATGAAGTTTAGATAGCTTTAAATCTGATATCCTTGAACAGCTGCTTGTACATTGTTTCCTCATTTTATTCTACATTTATTTATTCTTTGGATTAATGAAGTACTTAAACGCTACTGCTTGCATACATACCAATACAGGTTTCTGCCATGAATAAACACAAAGTGAAAACTAACAAATTGCCATCAGCGAAATACATTTGTTCTGCATTTTCAAGAACTTCCGTAGAAGTCTGGAGGGCAGAAATCAGATCCCTGGAAAACAGGTTGCCATGGCTAATTCTTTGACAAAGAAAAAAAAAAATCTCTGTATTTGAGAAGACTAGAAGATTGTTACAATTTTTGCTGTAAGCCTCAAAGGTTTAGTTTTAAGATAATTCAGCTATGGATTTTTGCATTCTTAACAATTCTGAATAATGAGGTCCTAATTATCTGAAACCAATGATTTAGAGGCCTTAAAATTTATCCACTAGCTTTACATGAACACCTGATATTTTCATCTCCTTGTTTTTCATTTTAAACCCAGTCCACTGTTCACGTTTCTAGGTGTTAGTAGATATTTGATTTTTACTTCCCCTTATGTTCAAATTTTTAGGGCCAGGGCCAGCCTGTGGCCTCAGCTGTGCTAATGTAAACCAAGCAGCTCTGTTCACTTGAGTGAGTTTCCATTAACAAAGGCATAAGCAAGACTTGGCTCTCACACCTGATGGGCCTTAGCACTGTAATAATCTCCTGCTGGGATCTCAGAAACAGAAATACTCAAGCATTCATAGCACTGTGCTAAACATGTGTCTAAGTCTATCCCTGCTCAGGCTTTT